>JAZHYW010031081.1:0-30027 GCA_037355805.1 Ixodes ricinus | reverse complement strand
CCCATACCGACGACTTGGGCTGCGCGGGTTCCACCCGAACGACCCGCGCCCCCGTTATGGTGAACGACCTCGGGAGATCGACGAGTACCTGCGACGACCTCAGTCCCCGAGCCTGCGTCCCGCCGAGAGTTCCGGTCGCCGTCGCCGCGACGTCCAGCTTCGCCGATGCACCGACCCCGACGTGAAAGCCTGTCGCCCCTCGCTCCTCGCCGGGGAAACTAGGCGCGGCAACCCCTGGAGGTGGAGTTGCCGAAGACGACCGACGCCAAGATCCTCCACGAACGTCGGAGGGCCCCCACTCGAACGCTACCAGAGACCGAAACGACGCCCCTGCAACGGTGTCCAACAACCTAAACGTCGTCATCGACGGCCACGACGCATCAGCACTCGTGGACACCGGAGCAGACTACTCAGTCTTGAGTGGGAGGCTCTCCCGCCGCCTTCGAAAAGTCACGACGCCGTGGGATGGACCTCAAATACGAACCGCCGGAGGGCACCTCATCACGCCGGTCGGGAGATGCACTGCTCGCGTCGAGATCCACGGTGAGACGTGCCCTGTCAAGTTCGTCGTCCTGCAAGACTGTTCGAGGGACGTTATCCTCGGCATGGACTTTCTCTGCGAGTATGGCGCCGTCATCGACCTCGGAGCAAACCGGCTGACGCTACGAAAACCTGCTCCACCACCGGAGGAACCCAAAGCGACGTCATCCGCGGTACGAGTCCTCGCAAACCACGTGAACCTACCACCGCGGTCAAGTGTTTTCGTACCCGTCGGGGTTGATGAGACTTTCTGCGGCGACGTTTTGCTCGAAGGAAGCCTCCAGTTGCTTCTAGGAAGAGGGATCGGCATCGCGAGAGGCGTCGCGGAGCTCCAAGACGGACACACTGTCGCACTGGTAACGAACTTCCGACAGGAGGCCCAGCACCTTACGAAAGGCACCGCCGTGGGTCACGCCGAGGAACTCCCGGACTCAGCCGCAATCGCCGGAATATCAGAAGACCCCTCTTCGTGGCCACCCAAGACAACGCCGCCTTCGCAGTTTGACATCGACCCAACCCTGCCTACCCCACAACGACGGCAGCTCAGTGACCTTCTCGCCGAGTTCACTGAGTGCTTCTCCACGTCGTCAAAGGTGCGCCAAACGACCGTTGCGAAACACCGAATTGTCACTGAAGACAACGCGCTCCTGTTCATCGGTCGCCGTACCGTGTCTCTGTGAAAGAGAGAAGTCATCCAGAAGCAGGTCCAAGAAATGCTCGATGACGACATTGTCCAGCCCTCAAGCAGCCCGTGGGCTTCACCGGTAGTCCTTGTGAAAAAGAAAGACGGGACTCTTCGGTTCTGCGTGGACTATCGTCGACTAAACGCCGTAACGAAAAAGGACGTCTACCCGCTGCCACGCATCGACGACACTCTGGACCGGCTGCGCCATGCCCGATACTTTTCGTCGATGGACCTGAAGAGTGGGTACTGGCAGATCGAGGTCGACGAACGGGATCGTGAGAAGACTGCCTTCGTCACGCCGGACGGACTGTACGAATTTAAAGTGATGCCGTTCGGACTCTGCACAGCACCGGCGACGTTCCAGCGCGTAATGGACACCGTTCTTTCCGGCTTGAAATGGCAAAGCTGCCTCGTCTATCTCGACGACGTCGTGGTATTCGCAAGTGACTTCGACGAGCACCTGAGACGTTTGCGAGCCGTGCTACAGGCTATCCGGAATGCTGGACTGTCACTAAAGCCGTCAAAATGTCGGTTCGCTTACGGCGAGCTCAAATTCCTGGGCCATGTCGTGAGTGCTCAGGGTGTAAGCCCTGATCCTGCCAAGACATCCGCTGTTGCCGAATTTCCGAAGCCATCAGACAAGAAAGCCGTAAGAAGATTTCTTGGACTGTGCGCTTACTACAGACGTTTCGTTCGCGATTTCGCCAAGATTTCTGCACCGCTCACGCATCTGACGAAGGACGACGTGAACTTCCAGTGGGGGAGGAGCAAGAACAAGCGTTCAACGAACTGAAGGAAAGACTCCAGTCGCCCCCTATCCTCGGACACTTCGATCCAACAGTGGAAACGGAAGTACACACGGACGCCAGCAACGCCGGACTCGGCGCGGTACTCGTCCAAAGACAAGACGGAGCAGAGAGGGTGATCGCTTACGCAAGCCGGGCACTGTCCAAGGCAGAGAAAAATTACTCAACGACCGACAAGGAATGCCTCGCTGTCATCTGGGCGTTAACCAAGTTCCGCCCGTACCTGTACGGGATCCCGTTTCGCGTTGTCACGGACCACCACGCTCTCTGTTGGCTCGTCAACCTCAAGGACCCGTCAGGACGCCTCGCTCGCTGGAGTCTGCGACTGCAAGAATTCGACGTGACCATTGTGCATAAGTCTGGCCGCAAGCATAACGACGCCGACTGTTTGTCTAGGGCCCCAGTCGAATCTCCTCCCGAAAGCACTGACGACGACGATGACGCCCGTTTTCTCGGGGCAGTGACAGATGCCGACATGAGAGCACTTCAACGAGACGACCCGGAACTTCGCGCCGTGATGGAACACCTGGAAGGCCAAGGAAGTTCAGTTCCGCGAGTCTTGGCCCGAGACTTGTCAAGCTTCGTTCTGCGGCGAGGCGTGCTCTTCAAGAAGAACTTCGGAACGAGCAACCCTGCCTGGCTGCTGGTTGTTCCGGCCAGCCTGCGTGAAGAAATCTTTCAAGCATGCCACGACGACCAGACGGCTGGACACCTTGGCTACAGCAGGACGCTCGCCCGGATTCGTGACAAGTACTACTGGCCGAGACTCCCGAAAACAGTCCATCTGTACACAAGGTCGTGCCATGAGTGCCAACGACGTAAGAGGCCTCCGACGAAGCCAGCAGGACTCCTGCAGCCGATACCTGCCCCGACTAGGCCTTTCCAGCAGGTCGGAATGGATTTGCTTGGGCCGTTCCCAACATCGACGCAAGGAAATCGGTGGATTATCGTCGCGACAGATTATCTTACACGATACGCCGAGACGAAAGCCCTGCCATCGGGAACAGCGGTGGAAGTCGCCAAGTTTTTTGTCGAGTCCATCCTCCTTCGACACGGCGCACCTGAAGTGCTGATCACAGATCGAGGGTCATCTTTCCTGGCACAGCTGACCCAGGAGGTACTTCGGCTCAGTCACACCAGCCATCGACGAACCACCGCTTATCACCCGCAGACCAACGGGCTAACAGAGCGGCTCAACAAGACCATCGCCGACATGATCTCCATGTACGTCGACGTTGAGCACAAAACGTGGGACGAGGTGTTGCCGTACGTTACGTTTGCGTACAACACAGCGGTTCAAGAAACCACGGGAGTGACGCCGTTTCAGCTGGTACACGGTCGGGCGGTTACCACGATGCTCGACGCCATGCTGCCTCACGTGCCGGCCGACGATGGCAACGACGACGCTCAACTGATCTCTCAACGCGCGGAAGAAGCTCGCCAACTGGCAAGAATCAAGATTCATGACCAACAGCGTGTCGACGCACGACGGTATAACCTTCGTCGCCGGGACGTCCACTTTCAACCCGGAGATCGGGTATGGGTGTGGACACCGATACGGCGCCGCGGTCTCAGCGAAAAGCTTCTGAAACGCTATTTCGGACCCTACAAGATCATCCGACGCCTCGGCGATCTGAACTACGAAGTCCTTCCCGACGGAACGCGCCCATCTGCAAGACGTCAGCCGCGACCCGAGGTGGTGCACGTCGTCCGGCTGAAGCCGTATTACGAACGATAGAACTTTCCACCCTCGTCGACGAGTGAACTGTGAACTGTGAACTGCGGCTCGCGATTCTGCTGTCCTTTTGCTGTGGATTTCTTTTGTTTTGTTTTCGTTTCGTGCTGGGCATCGGGACGATGCACTTTTTTAACGGGGGAATAATGCCGCGGGCGCAGCTGACCAAGTAGGCAGCGCGCCCGTGGCATAGCGGTTATCGCGCTTGCCTTCCACGCAGAAGGCCAGGGTTCGATTCCTGGCCGCGCCTACACCTTTTGCTGACGCTGTAATGTGAAGTTCTAGTAAGTTCGAGAGCCGCCTTGCTAATTCGAGGTTAGAATGTTCTACGAACCGAACCTTCCACGCCGAATGTTCCCGAAGCCCACGTGTGTACAAAAGGGGCTCCGCCTGGCAAGCCGGGTCAGTTTTCGCCTCAGCGTTCGACTCTGCTCTTTCGCCGACTTCGACGCCCGCGACGCTCTACTGTTATCTTTTGTTTCCTTCTTTATTTTTGGGCACAAGTTCGCCCGATTAAACGTTTAGTTTACTCAGTTATTCACCGCCTCATCACTTGTCATTCGTGACAATATTAAAAAAAAAAAAACAAAAAAACTCTCGACCATCGTTGAGGCTAGGGATGCCGCGAACTTTTTCGACCAGAAGTTTCGATGATCGAATCGAGCAATTCGAAAGGTTCGAAATTATTCGAATTTTCGACCTTTCTATATCGTAAAGTTCGACTGAAATCGAATTTTCGAACTTGTAAAACTAAGAAGTTCGACGCTTTTCGAACCGTCGAACTTATTATGCAAGAAAATTCGATCCCTTTCGAACTTTCGAATTCATTATGCTGCAAAATTCGATGCTTGTCGAACTTTCGAACTTGATAGACCAAAAACTTCGATGATTTTCAAACTTTCGAATTTCTTGCACTAAAAAGTTCGAAGCTTTCGAACTTTCGAACTTCCTACGCCAAGGAATTCGATAATTTTAGAACTTTCGAACTTATTTATCAAGAGAATTCGAAAAGTTTCGAACTTTCGAATCCTGAAAAATCCAAAGTTCGACGAACTTCGAACTTTTAGGGTAAAAGTTCGACGTTCGTCGAACTTCAACTTCGAAAGACCGGCGGACGGTTTCATTTGAATTCAAGTGGTGTAAGTAGTGAGGTACAATCGTAATTTTTTTTTCCGAATTTTTACATGCGGTGCTGCGTTCCTTACGAAAGACAATGCCGCTTATAACAATGTTCTGGCAAGCTCAGTTTTAAAGAAATAAATTCCCGAAGGGAGCGAGGAAGGACGATGGGTTTTGACGATTGTCGTTTGTGCCATTTTTGAAGCGCGCTAAAGCCGAAGCTATTTACGGTAGAGATGTTAAAACTTTTAAGAAGGATCTATGTATAGCCTAGGTAAGTGTCGTCTTAAGATGTGATTATTGTTATTAAATATGAGTTTCGAAGAAATGTTCAAACATGTATCTAAAGGCAATTATGTCCTCAACGTGGTGTTTTTTTCCTCTAAGTTGTTTGAGGTATCGCATTTAAATTAACACCACAGACAGTACATATAATTGCCATCTGCAGAATACAAAATAATGTGAAATGAGGATTAAATTAACTCATAAGCGAAGATTTCTAATTATAATCAAGTTCCACGTCATTAAAAAAATTTTTTTTTTGCGTTACGTTTTTTGGAAGTGTTTTTTCTAGCCTGTAGACATTTTGGTAGGAGAAACTTGTTTCGAAGTTCTGTGCTTCTGAATATGCAAGAATACAACACTTCCGGCGGGATCTTTATAGTTTCTTTTTTTCTCCAGCTTTTTATCCCCGCATTCATTGTTATGTTTATTTTTATTTTACCAATGGCAAAGTTATTTAGGTCGAAAAGAGATAGCTTTGAACTTCCGAACACTCTAAGAGCATAGTGGCTTCGGACATCGAGTTTCCGAAAATGACGATTCTACGCGACCTTTTATGCAGTGAAGAGCGACAGTAGCTATACATATACATAAATAATTTCAGATTAAAATAAGCTCGACCACGCCCTCTTTCCCCGTATTGTTTTCTTTAACAGCCCGAAATATCTGGAAGTGGGGAATGGGGCTATAGCACCTCCCCCCCCTCCCCCCGTTTTTCCTCTTCCGACGCCACTAGTATTGTAGAACGCTCCTCGACCTCGAGTTGTGTCGGCTTCTGTGCTTTTTGCGGGGCGTTTCCTCCGTCCCGGAAAATAAACCTCCAGGACAATTACAAACTAAACTTACTATATGCCAGCGTCACTCGGGCGGCGTTCGATCCGGATTATTACCAGCGTGCAAGGGGTGGGAGGTAGTTTTCCAGGTCGCTTCAAGGTTTCTTCGAGCCTCAACCTCCTGCCCGCCCCTGGCCGTTTCGAACTGGATGAGTAACGTAAAACAGTACGTTCGTGTGATCACTGCTGCGCTATGCATGTTAAGACCCCCCCCCAGGGCTGGCGGTCAAAATTACTGGTCCATGGTGACACGTCACTCTGCACTGGCAAATATTCCAGCACATAAAAAAAGATTCAAAATCTTCGAAGTTTTTTTTTCAATATTAGCTTTAAAGAAGAATCGAAACCTCAACTTTTCGAACTTTATGTAGAAAAAATTCGAAATCTTCGAAGTTTTCGAATTTTATGTCTACAAAAATTCGAAGCGTTCAATTTTTGCGAATTTTATATCCAAAAAATTTCGATATTTTCGAATTTTTCGAACTTCACATCCCAAAAATTTGAATTTTTCGAATATGTCGAATTTTTAAATTAGGAAAGTTCGAAATCTTCGAATTTATCGAACCTCAAGTAAAAAAATATTCGAAATATTCCGAACCCGAAACTTTAGAAACCATGAAAGCTTCGAACTTTTCGAATTCGAAACTCCACTGTGATCGAAAGTTGCGAATTTTTCGATTTCGAACCTCGGTCGGCACGAAAATATCGAAATTTTTCGAATGCGAACCTCAGTTCGCTTCGAAAATATCGAAACCATTCGAAATCGAACCTAGGGTGGTTCGCGACATCCCTAGTTGAGGCTATCTCGTCGCACCCCGTATGCATTTAGTTTTTCAAGCAGAGTTTCATAGTTAAGTGGTCGAAAGCCTTTGAAAAATCAATGAAGACATCCGAGGTAATCAATTTTCTTTCGATGTTGTTTAAAATTAGTTCCTTCTGTTTTAATAGCGCGAGTTCCGTTCCTGTACCCTAACATCTTGCCAGTTTCATTTTAGGAAGGGGCTTCCTAAAACGAAACTGGCAAGATGTTAGGGTACAACGTTTTTTTCGCAGGTGTATAATCTGGCATGTATTATTTTCTCTAGCCCCTTTGAAAACATAGGGAGCACATAAGCAGGTCTATAATTTCCCATGCTGTTTTTATCCCCAGACTTGAAAATAATTGTAACCTTTGCTACTTCCATTTTTTTTAGGAAAATGGCCATTTAGAAAGCGCCAAATTAAAAATATGTGTTAAAAGAGGAGCAATTGTTTAAATTACATGTTTCCAGAGGTTTGATTTGAACACCATCGATGTCAGTACTTTTGCTTTTTCCAAGGTTCATAAAAACTGATGTCGCTTCCTTTCGCGTTGGTGGGGGCAAGAAAAAGTGCGTCAGAGACACCTTTGACAAATGGAAATTCATCGGCATCGTTACCATTCTTTAAAATGTTTGCTGAAATTAGTCATTCATTATTTTAGCCAACGCAAGACCATATCTCGTCTCCCCCTCGATGTTAAGCTTCATGGTTGTAGATTCAAAAGGGCCACGCCGCAGGAATGAGTTAAGCTATCTATCCATATAATATATATTCGTCGCTCATTTTCAAACGCAGAATACAAATACCTACGCTTAGCCTTACATAAAGCACTTGTCACAGCATTTCGCTGCTTCTTAAAGGGTAACTGCAAAAAAGAAAAAATATTTTGCTATACAGCCTAAATGGGACAAGCGAGTCAAAAAACAATTTTCCGCGAGAAAAAACATTTTTTACAACAATATTTATTGTGTGAGACAGATTTTAGTTTGCGGCTATTTCGTCCGTTTTAAATCGCGCGCCACGAAGTTGTGATTCCGCGACGTCAATCCCAATCGGCTGCTATACTTCTCATTGGCTAAGAGTTTGATTGGCTTAGATCTTGGTTGTTGAACCTTTGTTACATGTTGCGATTTCCTTTTAAGCGGCATATCTTTACGTTTCAAGAATAACCCATGTGATGATGAGAGTTATTATTCTTTACAAAAGGTTTACAAGACGGGCACTTCCGTTTGGATTCATGCCAAAACAAACAAAGCTTCGCCATTCTTTCATGGCCGCCGAAGTCTCTGCTCCCGCCCGTCTCGCCTGCCTCGACTAATCGTTTCGCCGAAGTGATCAGTGTTTCGTGCTGACCTAGGTGCTTGAGTGAGACTTCTTGAGTGAAGTAGTGTGTGCTTAGCAGCTGTCGCAGTTATTAGTGATAGGGAAGCGACGCGGAGTTTTGGCTTTCAGAGCGCGGTTCCTTCGTTTTCTTTTTTGTTTGCTTAGCATGCCTTTTCTTCGTTTTGCTTGCTGGCGCGTGCAAATGCCGACTTTTCGGAGATGTCAGGTGAGTGATCCCGACAGCGAGCCTTCCAGCAGCCATGTCGCCCCGAAAGGAGATGCCATTTGGCTGGAGGCAATAGGGCGTTCGCGTAGCGACAAACGTGTCCAGTTACGTTCTCGTCATATCGCTCCAAAGGCCGTCGAGATTCGCACCGGGTGCACCTAACGTCCGCGGCTAGACACACAAAATAAAAAAGCACATGTTCACTACGTAAAAAATGGTCTCAGTTCATGCATGTGTGTGGGCAGGTACGAAATCTTGCTCAAATTTATTCACACCGCACTATGAGCGCAATACGTCGCTGTGCAAACGCAGTCCAACAACGCGGAAAGCATAAAACTGCAGATTTAGGACAACAATTTGGAGTTCATTGTTCAAATAAAACGACGTAATTTTGTTGAAAACGCAAATAAAACGACGTAATTTTGTTGAAAACGCCCGCAGCTTTTTACCACGGTATGCGTCGGGAATCTTCGACATTTTAAAACGGAACGAAGGAAGATTTACTTTTAAAAGCGCTCGCTGCGTCCTCCCGGACCAGTTTGACTGGATCAGCTGACGACGACGGGACTGAAACCCACAACAACCAATCTGCGCTCTGTGTTAGTGTGGGTGTCTAATTCCAAGCACCGCACCCACACACCACGAACGTTTCATTTCTTTGTCGCATCACCGTGTTGCACCAAACAGAACGAGATCGCTGAAGTCAACGCAGCGCTGCCGTGAACGTTGGCTTGTGGTTGCCCACTGTGGACCCTGTGACTCCCTTCGCTCTCCAAGCACGCGACGATTACGAATGATACTTTCCGTCTTCCGGGAACATCACAGGGGCACTTCTCGTGTCTCGTCTTCGCTATGTGCTCGCAAACCGCGCAGCTTCTCGTTACAGCTCTAGCTCGTGTACCATCAAACCAAAACAATACCGGCGCCATGTTTAACGTGCGTTGGTGCCAGATCTCACCAGAGGTCGAGACGCTCAGCCCAGCAGCCAAGTCAACAAAAAAGAGCATATCCAAGAGTGAGGGCGGGGCGTAGTTCTCCTCCGCGGGGGTCGAAGAGCGGGAGTTTCAAATGTGGAGAGGTTCTGACTCCGGCTAAATAACGTCCTGTGACGTAAATATTGCAAAAAAATATATATTTTTTTCGCGGAACATTTGTTTTGTGACATGCTTGTTCTAAATAGGCTGTTTAAAAAAAAAACACTTTTTTTCTTTGCAGTTACCCTTTAAGTAACACCAGCACCCCTGGTTTTCTGGATTTCATAAATTTGTTGTAGAGACGCCTTTTTTACTCATCATTTTGATTATCTCCTTTGTCACCCCAAGGCTCCAAGCCTCCTGTATGCAAGTTTTTTTTTACGAAAACTTTTTTTTCATATAATTTGTAAAAGTCCCAATAAAGTAATCATGTGCTCGTCAGCTGAAACACTGGAAAACACCGTGATTCAATCAGTACGGCAAATCTCAGCTTCAAAATCATCTAGATGTGGCAGTAACCCGATTCCTTGGTTCTGCAAGGTCCCGTCATGTAGATTATTGCCCTTGAACACGGCAGGCGCCTCAGAACGTGAAATGTTTCATTTTTTCACGGCCTAAAGAAGAAAGGTCGTATCCCAATTAGTTTTTGAAATCCGTACTATAACTATTCATTCGATTCTTTTCTTTCTTTTATGTTGCAGGCGTGTTTGTATTTCAGTTAATTTATTCGTACGTTGCTCTCCATTAAGCCAAAGCCGTCGTCTTTATATGTTTTGAACACGCACTAAAATTGGTCCAGTTTCCCATCCAACCATCCAATACAGCGCATATAACACAATAGGACAGAGTGGGAAGTTTTTTTATGAAAAGCAGGCGCCGTGGCACACAGGAGATACATTATGTGTCAGATAAAAAGCCGAGCCAGGAAAAAAAAAGTTATTCTTGGTGCCAGCCAGACAAAACCCATTCTGTGCAGCTTCCACACGAACGGAATAAGTTTGGGATCACGAAAAGAAAACTCGATGCAAAATCAAATTATTGTGCTCCGCGAGTCTGCATATACGGTGGGAAATATCTTCCTTTGTGTCTGCACATCATTATCTTTTTTTTTTCGAAGCTCTGCTTTGCAAGAACCGAAGAACAAACTGTACTTTGAGAATTTGTTTTCGCTGTCCGCCTTTGTGCTGCGTGACTCCGTCGAAAGGCATTTGAAAAAAAAATTTAAGACTCTTCCGAATACATCGCTGAATGGACAAACAAATAAAAAAATTAGAACTTTCAAACCAAGAACCAAAATAAACGTCTAAAAGACAGTAAATTATATGACAAATCGTAAACAGAAGAGGATATACACGTACCTATTTTTTGAGCATAATAAATTCTATAGGTGCGCTTATACTGTCTAATAGAAGATACTCGCCAAGCATGCGCGCATTCATTCATATATATAAAAATAGTCAGCTTGTATCAAAATCGCAAGGATCCTTTTACAGCTTAGTTGTGCTGTGGCTAGGGTGCCATGCATTTTTGGCATCCGTTGGGCAGAAACAAATAGTCCGAAATTGCAAGGAAAAAGAATTCCATTGTATGAATATGCATATACGCCCCGTCACCTCGACATGCATTTTAATAAGAAAAGACGTCGGAACGTGTGATAATGGAGATACATCATGGAACGATGGGCCTTCTCCAGCTCGAGTCGGGTGACGTCACTGCTTTACATATATAAAAGCAGCAGCGTTACTGTATGCAAAAGCATTATATGTATAGATTAAGCATTAGCAAAGGATCTCACGAAAGTTGCAATGAAAACCATTTGTGTTACATTATAGCTATCAGAAAGCGATCATCACAACCGTTTCACAATTATGTATATGTATTGTAATTAAACATTTGGTGAAGTGCATTTTGTGTCTCCACTTGGTGAATCATTTGTGGAAATGCTCTCCAGCTTCGCTGGCCTACCACCGGTTCGCAAAGTGGAATGGCGCACACTTTTTTAGTGAAGCAGTTCAAGCAACACTTTATACCAGCTTATACTATACCGCTGAAAGGCTTCAGTTATTGCAGCCGCTGATTGCTTCAGAAACTCGGGGAGTTACGAGTTCCAGGAATTTTATTATCGCTCTGCGCAGCCAATGAAAATACAACAGTAGTCAATAAGAGCACACGACGGGGATCACATAGCAAGAAGCGTGAACCTACTAAACAAACACCCTGCGCTTCTTCAAGCCACCAGTGAATGAAGTTCGAAACAATGACGCTTTTTAATTGACTCGCGCGTCGCACTTTACTTTTCAACGTGCGATATTTAAGTCGGCAACATGCGCGTTGTGAAATAATGGGATTTCATGAGCGCCACTGTGACTAGTTTACCTGATGTCCTAAGCTGACTAAATGTTCTCATTTCACTGAATAGCTTCCGGGAGACAGCCATCGTGTGAGATAGATGTTTTCAATTTAGCTAGAACATTTTATGCTGAGCCAAGATCATCTTTTCGGTAACAAGTCTCAGATCGGCGGATGAAGACTCATGTAGAAGAAAGGAAACTGCCGGAGCAACTTAGTGTGATGAGAAACAAGCGCAAATGATTGGGAAGAGAAGAAGAGGGAGGGGAAAGAGCGCTTACTTACAACTGACGTGCATTGAAGGAATTAGAACAGGACAAAAAGGTAGAGGTAATCATGAGTGATAAAGAGAACCATCGAAAAGGACAAAAAAAAAAGAAAAAAAGACAAGGAAAATGAACATAAGGAAAGTAATTTTAATTATATAATATAAATAAAAGAATGGATCAACTTGAAATGCTGGTATTGAAACAATAGATGCGAATTCTTCCAAGTATAACTGTTCTTTCGCTGACAGTTCCACAAACAGTGCGCTAATACATGGTGCTCCTTTTGGCCGAATATTTTTTTTGCTTTGTAGGGGTTCACCAGCTCTCTTGTTGTGGGAACGCACTAGGATCAACGTATCGTCGAACGCTGGGAAACAACTGCAGTCTCTAGCACGTTCACCAGCTAAGTGGCCAGCATTTGAGCGAAAAGGTCACGCTCCCGCAGTTTCATATTTACACACCGGCCAGTTTGTCCCAATTAAACCTTTCCACAGCGGCTGCAAGTGTCCAGCAGCTGGTATGCTTGTGCATGTGTCCTGCGTCACATTGGTCAGCGCTGTTTTTGGGCGTGCTGGCTTTGGTGCAAGGTCTCTGCTTGAGTTTCTCCGGTGTCCAAAAAGGAATAATTGGAATTCCCAACCTGAAGGCTATCCTCTTCAGGATTGTGGAGGTAGGTGGTGGATGTACGGTGTTCTTCTCGATGTTTTTTTCTTTATGACTCCTGATCCCCTCACTTCATTTTTTATACTTTTCTAATTATTTCGATACACGTCAGTTGTGAGTAAGCGCTCTGTCTTGTCCCCTTCTTCTCTTCCACTAATGAGTTATGTTTTTCACATCATAGTTCATTCAACTAGCCCATCGGTTAATCTTAATTCAACTCAGTTTGCTTTCTTCGATTCGTCGTATCTGCATTTTTAATAACACTAGCTTATTGGCAACGTGCGACACGTGAAGAGGACTTGGTATCTGGTTGGGTGCGCCACCAACGACAACGTCCGCATAACTTCGCGTAGTGAAGCTACCCACTTTGGCCCTTTTTGATCCGCCCGTAGCCTCCTGGTAGGCGCCTGCGCCTTCCCACGGTCGAGTTTCTCGATCTCGCTGACGGGTAAAGGTACAGCACCTTGGCATTTGAAGACGTATTCCTGTTCAGTTAGTGTGGTTCGATGCGAGATTTTTCACGTCGTTCAACAAGAGAGAGTGGCTCGGACCGAAGGTTCATTCGGGTTCCCCGCAGTTGGAAGCGGCTGGGACGGCAATACACCGTCGTGTTTTTACTGTGGTTTCGTGGATTTTTTCGTGTGCCGTGACTAAAAGACTCTACGCTCGCACCGCCCTCTGCGCGCCTCACGCGCACGCCTTCCCGTTATAAAAGAGTTCGAAATTAATGACCAAAATGAAGCAATATCGCCTTGCGCTTTTGCTTTAGAACAGTTACTGCTGCGAACGCCGTAGCACGTGCGGCGCGTAAGAAACACCATTCGTGACATTCTCGTTGAGTCTTGTTTAATTCAGCAATACGTTTATTCAACAGATTAGTTACTAATTGGCAGCATTTTAAAGTTCAATAGACTCTCAGGTAGATAACAAAGAGGTTTCTCAAAGATTTGCCGCTGTGCACGACCCACGCGTCGGCCACGTCAGCGCTCGCACCGCCCTCTGTCGTCGTTCTAAACGCTTGCGCGCCTTGTTTCCTTTCCTTCCGCTCTCCCGGGGTGGTGGTCCCGTTGGGCGTGTCTGGTTTCCCTCCGGCTCCTCGGGGCGGGTCTGTGTTGTGCTGCTAACCAGCTTCGCTGGTCATCCACATTAACAGAACAAAATGGCTCATTATTTTTGCGTTCTGTTTTTGTTTTGTCTGCGCTGGAATAAACATTTACAAAGCACTTCTGTGTTCCATGTTATTAGAAATCCCTACCAGATGACATTCATCAAGTGTCAGTATTTTATAAAATCTACGGGAGACGTATTTTTCTATCTTCTTATTGTCAGATTGCTTTGCGCTTTCTGACGAATGGGCTAGAACGTACTGGGATTGAGATGATGTCGCCTGTCATCTCCAGCACATTGAGTGGTTGTGTATTCTCATTTGCCAGGTCTTGTGTACAAAATAAAATAAAGATTCACGCCGACCGAGGCCCGCAAAATTTTGTATAGCACTGTGGAGAGAAAAGCTTACGACTGGTTAGAATCGCTGCTAGTGAGCACGTCTATGCGTATTACTTCTGTCATAAGAATTACCTGGATGAATATGTCTTATTGCACGCTTAGAATCCTCCTATTTTAGAACGGATTAAAATGGCGAACTAGTGAGCATATTAGACGTTGTTAGTCAAGGCCAGGGAGTCGTGCCGGAGCAGAAACGGTATTTCCAGCCAAACCCGGAACCGAACTGAATCCGAAATCGGCACCGCTGTACTTAGAGACCAAACCGGAACTGGACCGTAAAAAATATTTGCAATAATCGGTTAAAACCGCTCAGCCAAACGTTTTCTCTCCTCTTTGTATTTTGTAATGCCGCGAATTTACACGATTTCTTTTGTTTAACAAATTTGTATGTAACAAAACGCTAAAGCAACAGTAATACGGTTTGTGCAGGTGATTTGTACGGCCAGGGGACATAACACAAAGGGCCAATTGTTACAATAGGTCAGATAATTAACACAAATTCCTAAATAACTTTAAACATTTTGGAAATTCAAGCAATGGTTCCAATTAGAAACTCTTTGAGCGTCCTGAAAGACCACTATATCAGTCATTCTTATAAATACTTTGAGCGCATAGAGCGCGCGGTAGTGAGCAAAACTTACCTTGCGTGAAAGAAACAGATGGCCGGCGGTGAGCAAAGGAGCATTAAAGAGACGGAAAAACAGCTTGGCCGCGTTGTCTCACCGGTGGCCTTACGCCTGCTCCACGAGTGGTAAAGTTAACCGGATCAACGTGCTTCCCACGTTATCCAAGTCTCTCTAAATTTGTCTGATTGAGTGGTTTTAATATCTCTCGGCGATTATCCAATTCGAACTGCATGTTTATTTTTACAAATTGAAAAGTAATTTAGCGTATATTACTCCATTAGCTCACTTTTCGTGGCGATTAGCCGCCGTATTGGAACTACATGCCCGTATCACTCACCTGCACAGACATCATTATTGTAGATTCCACGGCGTATTTAAAACAAATCCGTAAAGCAAAGAAAAGACAAAAAACAGTCTGTGTACTTTAGAATAAAAAATGACAGGTCTAGTGTCTAGTTTTCATCTATCAATCAAATCTTCATGAGCAGAATTGCAATGTGTGAGGAGTGGTTGGCCGTCGTGGCGATTTCCTGCTAACATGGCGGATTACTTACGTGATGTCCTGTGTCACGGGACGTAATGACTGGTGCGATCTGGTCATGGCCCGTCACAGTGCCAGGTAGCGGTGTCCAGTCAAGCCACGTACGTGTACATCGTCCCGTGGCACCGCGACATCTCGGAACCAGACGTCGCAATGCACCGCAGCGTTAAAGCCTACATTACTGGCTCGAATAATCTCTGACACCTGGACGTCACGTGAGACCGTGAGTTAAAGTGGCAGGGCGTCACGAAACGTCAGGTCACGTGACTTGCATGGCTCGTCACGAATGAACCCGAAATTTGACTTTGAGACTCAATCCTAAATTAAAAGTGAGATATTGATTGTTTTCACGCCATTGAGACGTATAAACATATATTTCAATGGCTACGGTACACAGGTGATCGCCGCAGCCTTGCCTGAGTAGCTTTAAAAAAAATTAGGTTCGCAGTTATAGCATAGAGTAATATACACAAGGTGAAGAGCGGACACTGTCATAGGCCCCAGCGGCCCAGATAGACACGTGACATCTAGCGCTCCTAGCGGGCGGCATTAAACATAATCTAGTTCCTGTGCCGGACAAGTTAGTTTTGGTTTCAGTTTGGGCATTTCTGCTCCGGTCACTCCGGTTACCGGTAACCTTCTCCTTCTTTTTCTCCCCATATTTCCTTGTTGCGTCGCTCCTCGCTAGGCTCTCGGGAGCTCTTCGGCTCCCGGAGGCGCTGTTTCTTCTTTTTTTATGTCAACGCACTTTTATTTTAGTTCTTATGATAGAATTCGTCCAAAACGTGTAAAACAAAATTTCTACTTCCCAAAACAGATGCGTATATCTTATTTTTTTTTCTACTGTGAAACTATTGAAGTTAGACAATCTCCACATTGACTTTTGACTGGTGGAGCATTTTGGGGTCCACAACAGAAAGTGGTTCGAAAATATTTTATTGGACGCACATTCGTATATACATTTGCTTCAGACGCCCAGTATGTTGTATAAGAAACAGATACTAATACTCACAAAAATAATATGAATATGAAGGAGTTCGGCATATCGTTAGACTTCGTAAAAGATTTTTAGCGGAACCAAGTTAACAAAAATTTTCCACAGAGAACATGCTGAATGATACATTCGCTTTCACGCCGACTCGGGCACGGGAAGTAAGACCAGAAATAAATAAGACATCGCTATCATTACCATTCATAAGAGAACTGACCATCCATCTGCATTTGCACTAATAGCAAAAGGCAGCTCGTGTTTATAGAAATGTTTATTTGCGTATTTTTCTGTTTATTCAGCTGTTTTTCGCATAAAAATGTTTTGACTGTCTTTTTTATTTTTTTATTTTCCTGTTTTGCTGCTTTATACTAACAATCTTTTCTAGCATGTAACCCCCTTTTTTGTTTGTTCCTTTATATAATGTTTTCTTCAGCAGTTACTCCCACCTTGTGTAATGCCCGCAAGGGACCTGTAAAGGTTTAATAAATGATGATGATGATGATAATAATAATTATAATGTCTTTTTGTAATGTGCTTTATTTTTCAGTGCCCAGAAACAACCCTGACAGATGGTCTTCTCTCTGGTGCACCAATACGACCCTAGAAACACGTTAGCATAATACCATTACAAAAAAGTTATCAGTAAATTGCAAGGCTATTCAACTGAAGCCGGTACAATGAAATAGATGTACAGAAATCTAGGTGAACAGGAGCGATGCTGTTATACAATGTCTGAATCCGAGAAGAGCGGTGAGAAGTACAACATGGTGAACGAACGTCAAAGCATACGAGATGTCTGGTATTGCGAAAGTTAACATGGAAATTTACTTTTGCTTGAGCAGTGGTGGCGAGTCGATGTACGCGCATTAACAACCTTATGCAAAAATACGGAAGTCATGAATTGTTCTCCTGTCAGACAAAGGTGTAAGCGAAAATTACCTTAGTATGTATTCATAGTTATATGTACCGCACAAAGTACGTATCGTAAACAATACGAGTCAGTCTTTTCTGAATATGTTCAATGGTCATGGCTTGTGTTTTAGGTGCAGAGTTCCACATATTATACCGAAGCAAATTCCAGTCGTGACCTAACTAAAGATTTGTAAAGTTGTAACAAACAATAGGCTTCATGAAATTCTTCGATCAAACGTGATATGGTTCTCAGCACTCTCATTGAACTTCCAACCACAAAAAAGATACATGATTTCTAAAAGACAATGCACTATCAATGAGACACTCCAAGATCCTTCACACAGAGTACACGTTCAATGGGCGCGAACCATCAAGATGATAAGTAAAATTAAAAAGCACATGGCGTTGGCACAAGAGATAGGAACTTTGTTTTAGCAGGATTAAGCAATAATAGATTTTGTTCTTGCACCACTGAGAGATGCAAGACACATCGCGCTTGTAGGATATCACAGTCTACAAGAGAGTGAATCATTTTAAACAACTTGATATCATCCGCGAAAAGTAACAACTGGAAACTTTTGGACACAAGATACTATATCATTTATAAAGATTAAAAACAAGAGAGGCCCCAGGATCGACCCCTACGGAACACCTGACGCTGAAAAATAACTATAGGAATAACGGTCAACAACCCGAACAGGAATTCGGGCGAAGTGACAGGTAACTCTGGAACCACTCACATAACTTTTGGAGATAGACCATATAAAAACAATTTATGCAAGAGCAATTTATGACCGACCTTATCAAAAGCTTTGGTCATATCAAAGTATATTGTGTCAACTTGCCCCCTATTTGAAACACATGGAGCACAAAAATCTAGAGAAAGTACACAAATTGGTCTGGACAGACCTACCACAGAGAAACCATGCTGCAAAGGTGTTAATTTTTGACGAAAATAAAAGAGCATCCGGGTATGTACAGCAATCTCGAAAACCTTGGAAAACCCACAGAGCAGAGAAACAGGACGATAATTCGTAACAACCGAGGCATCACCACTCTTTAAAATCGGAACAATAACTGATTTCTTCCAAAGTGATGGAAACACACCAGAACTCAGTGAAATATTAAAAATGTGTGAATAATAAGAGTGCAAAGCACACGGCGAAGAGTATGAATTCCCAATTTCCGGCTATTATAAAACATACGAATTGACATAGCCCTGAAAAACACTGCGGGTGAGCCAATACCAACCACTGAGAACTCTATTTCGAATCTGACAAGACTCAACGTCCCTAAAGATTCCTCGAAATACATTTGATCAGAAAAAAGTATGGCTTTAAAAAAGCGGCAAAAAAGCTATAGACAGTGGATACATTTTCTTTCTAATGTCTATAGCATCTATACACTATTTTCTATAAAAATTCTGTAGAAATTGGATAAATTCTTCTGCAAAAGGGCCGTGATACACATTTGCTGGAAATAAGGAAAACAAATGTTTCGAGTGCAAGCTGTACCACTCAATTAATAAGTACTTTCTGTTTCTGATTTGACAACAACCTCCGTTAATACACTATTAACGTTTAACTAGTCTAGTTGCTTCACAGCAACTAAAGAGTGCAACCAAACTTTGTACAAGTTCCGGTTAAGGAATCGAACTTGCCAACACAAACGTATTCTGCAAAACATTTATAAAAAAACATTTGTGGCACTCTGAGCAATGCTAAAACTACCCAGACCTGAAAGTGTGTGATACAAGACAGCACACACTCCTCAAACATGCGCCACACTCTCTATTACGGCAAGAAAGCGATTTTCTAGTTGCTGAATGAAATTAAAGGCAGCCTGGGATGGTATATGAGATTCCCGAAGAGTTTTCTAGGCACGTGATATGCTTTAAGCACAAGAAAGTACTGGCGAGGCCTGGTTAAGCTGTCAGACTCTTCCCTCAGCGGCTGAGAACAGCCACAGCTGTGGGTTGTAAGTTCAAGGAAATGCTTGATCAAATAGCCCTCAACGTAACAAGTGGACGAGTCGTCAAATATGTTAAACCTGATGTCTGATGTCAGCTCAGAAATATCCTCTAGTGGCGGACAGTTATCAATTAGAAGACATTCCACATTGTCTGCAATTGAACTTTCATGATGCAAAAATATTGGCAACTCCTTGAGGAGGTCAGCCTTGTCATCCTCTACGTTTCCATTGTTCTACAGTTTGAACAGTTTCTTTATCCCTATGTGTTTTAGTCCTGAGGTGAACTGATACACTTTTTGAGTTTGTATTGCAGCCCAGCATTTGTCATATAGCTCCAGAAATGTTCTCAAGTGGGTCTTGCTGCAGGCGTCATGTGAGTAAGAACTTAAAGTCATGGCTGTTTGAAAGCTCCTCCCAGAGCATGAGGACACTTTTTATAGTAACTTGCCACCCTATGATGGTTTGTGGCTGCATCCTACTTTGGAACTTCCATGCTGAAATCCATCCGAGTTGCAGGTGAAGGAAATCGAGTACCTCAGATTCTCCTTTCAGAATGGCATGACGAAACTTCTGCCCTGTCTTCTTGAGTTGTGAGTTATTTAGAAAGCTGTCCATTCTATCGCAGAAATAGGCTGCAACCATGGCTGCCTCAGGACGCTCATTGGCATAAACAAGGAATAGAATTGCAAGACAGACTGAGGCACTCATTACCTGTGCGGCACGTTTTACTTTCATGTTACTGAAGGGGTTTTGAAAAATGTGTCTCTCAGTAAGTTTCGGATCCAATCGCAACCTCATCTCATGGGTAGAACGATAAAGTTTAACAATATGGGACCACTCAATGACCTCATTTCCAATGCAAAATTTGTGTGCTTGGAGATTGTTCCTGGTTGTTTTGATGAGGTGCGGAACATCAAAGATAAAACAAACATATTCGTTGTCAAATTAAAAAAAACGGCTTACCCACAGACACACCAAGTTGGTTGGCCAAGCTTACGTTTGAAGTCCCCTGATCACAAACCAATGCCTTTACTGTGAAGCCAACAGTCTTAAGCTCTTGCAATGAGAGAAATGAGGAGACTGCGGATAACAGAAAACGGTGTTGAAGTGTGCACAACAGTGTATGCAAGTGGCTGAACCCACCTCCTGGAAATTCAAGAGAGCCCAACAACCAAGGCTCTATCTGCAACACCGCTCAACCAGTTCAAAACAATCATCTGTAAATTCATGGACAATGTCGTTCGCAGGGTCATAAGTCAAGTCCTTTTTCAAAGAAATTTCATTGAAAATCGAGGTGCACACAGGATTGCAGCCCGACAGCCCGACGGAAACAACAGCGCGAGAAGCTCAAGCCGCTCGCCTCCAAACACTCACGCCGAGCTTGTGAGCACGCGGGCAGTCATGCGTCACCTTGTTTGATGCAAAACCGACCGAACACGCTGCAGCAGAAAGCACAAACGGACGGCACGGCACGGACGAACGACGCACGAACGAGCAGAGGTCATGCAGAATGATGCTGAGGCGACGGCGTGCAGGCAAGCCGGCCCAGGGCAGGCCTTGGCAGGCGCCATTCATCACGTGGTTTTTGTGACGTATAAGATTGAAACTATTTAGTTGTGTTAAAAACTTTAAATAAGTCTAAAGCATAGCGATTTCAAATATGAATACTTCTCATGTAAAGAGTTCTAACTGATTTTAACCAAATTACAGAAATGCGCCACGTAGCGGAGGGCGTTAAACGCACTATCTGGGCCGCGAATCGGCTTCACTGTCCTCTCTTTACGTTTACTATATTACTCTATGGTTATAGGCCTTGGTTGGACGTTTTCGATTTATATTTCTAAACACAACCAGACAGGTCTTTGTTCCATATTCACGTTCACGGGTGATACTCCACGGCTCTTTTTCCGTTCGCGGTCTCCGCGCAAACTGTAATGCGTTAAGATATTCTTAGCTTTTTCATGTCAATTTAGGCACTGTTTCATGGCCGTATTTTAGTTTGACAAACCATTTTATTCTGGAAGCATTCCTTGAATAAAAGAAAGCGCAAAGGGCAAGCTAGGCAGATTTAATATTTTCAAGCTGTTGACCACTGACGCCGCTCAGGCCAAAGTTGACGTTTTCTCACCTGTCGTAGATCGCGTGCCTGGCCACTCTCTACTTTCTCACTTCCCTAACTGCCGCACTAGGACTCTTCTGTGGCACTCTCAAAATAGATTTCATTATAGTTGAAGAGAGAATGGAATGATTTTTAAACTTCCTCCTCTTCAGTTTTCCTCTTCAACGTAAAATAAAAATGAGAAATCTCGTGGTCGTAATTTAGTATGTCACCGGAACCGGAAGTTCTCCCAGCCGTCTGAGGGCCCGCGGGATTAGCTCTTCGTGTTCCTTGCATCTGCTGCCATCATCAACCAACTTCGAGCTACAGCTACAGCCCCCCCCCCCCCCCCCCAGCATTCTCGCCGGTGTGATTGGTCTTCCAGGCCTGGCCAGTCTGATTAATTTAGTATTAATTAACGTAAATAAGAGTAATGTCACAGTCGCGACTTGGACGGTGTTTCAAAATTCATTGACTCCAAGCTTTCACCCTGCTTATTGAGTATACCATGAAACTTATCATTCGCTAATTATGATAAGTGCTGTCAAGGTACTCATACGATGCGTACGTGAATGTAAACATTCGTCGACGGATTGATAGTTTGGGAGCGCATACGTCCAAATTACGAAATGGTCGTGCAAAATACGTGAGCTGGGCTCTACTAATCTGCTTGTATACTGTGGATATGTCAAAATGAAAAGGCGGAGAGCTTTCAAAGAGAAGGAGCTAGGAAATAATCCGCTCTACTTGAAAATAGTTGTACTGAAATTCATGACTTTTAGTAGATATTATCGTGTACTAGCTTTCTTATAACCAACTAAAATATGCGATTTGTAATATCCCAGTCTAAAATAATTTATTCTGAGCAAAAATAGATTCATTCGTTTCTAAAATAACTTTGTATTTATGAATAATTTTGAAATGGTGTCAAGCCATATTTCTATTGTGACGTTTGGCATTTTTTAATTTTTTGCGTGTTACTGATTGAATACATTTTAATTACTTCAAGAAAGCACGAATATTGCTATTTTTATGGCATAGTGTTTCAAACAAATATGTACAAAATATTATTCGATAAATACATTTCAATGAACGAACGTTCTGAAAATCTTCAAAATTCAAAATCGATTTTCTCAACTGCATATTTTTTGCATCATTCTCTTAATAATAGCAAGGTATAAGGGGTACATAATGGAATAAAACAGCGCAAGGATACAAAAAGGAAGAGATAAAACAGACAGGACAGAGCGCTGACTCGCAACTAAAGCTTCTTTACTCAACGAAAAAGAGAAAGACAAAGATAAAGAAAAATACAAAAAAAAATAAGACGAAAAAATCCACATTATTCTACGCAATCGAACGCGCACCTTTCACCCATGGTAGCTGACTACGGCACGCGCTGGACCCTCATTGTCAACTTCAGGAATTCCAGATCCTTGCCTGACAACGCCACTGATGCTGCGCTGATACAGTTTTTTCCTCTACTCTGGATGTGGAAGGCCTCCAGCACCCCGCGTGTCACTTTGTCCCTGTGTCGTTCCAAGATGGCGGTGGCACTTAAAAATGGCCCGCACAGGCACTCTTTGCACTGAACCGATAGGAGGGAGTTCCTGTGTTCACGGAGCCTTTCATTCAGGCACCGTCCAGTTTGTCCCACGTAGGTGCGGCCGCACGATAGGGGATACTGTAGACTACTCCCGTGACACATGGGACGAACGGTTTGACGTGCTTCTTGCTACACTTGTTCCTGGCGATTCCCTCTGCCGTCGCCTGAACTCTGCGGTAGACCTGGCTCATTTTTTGTGGTGCGGAGAAAACCACTGGGATTCCATATCGGTTTCCAACATTTTTTAAATTGTGAGAAATACTGTGTAAGTACGGGATACCTACAGGTCGCTTGCGTTCCACATCCCGTTGTGTAGACTGGCTACCCTTTACTTTCTCTCTGCAGTTTGCTTGCGACGTCTGAAAGTAGTGTCGTCAGATAGCCAGCTTTCCTCAGTCTGTCCGTTTGTAGCCTAAAGCTCTCCCCCAGAGTGTGGAGGCATGATGTTTTGAGCGCTGAGCTCAGACACAGTATAACGATGCCCCTCTTCACAACTTTCGAGTGGGCGGACCTCCAGTCGAGGATTGTCTCTTCCTTTTTGTATCCTTGCGCTGTTTTATTCCATGATGTACAACGATTACCAACTAGCCCAGCTATCAACCTTATTAAGGGTATAAGGGGGTAAATATCACCAGCTATAAATATCAAATGCTATAGGTTTCCCATATTACCGGAAAAAAGCTTGCGCATTGTAAGGTGTGCGTTGTAAAACGGTAATCTTTGTTGCGGAGTAAAAAGCCAGAGCCAGTTGTGACTTGTATGCAGAAAGTGTTCGCGTGCTTACACTCGGTTTCAGGCCAGCTTCGAATTGCGTACGAAGGTGCGTATAGATTAAGCAGTGTTGGTCATCCTTTTTGCATGAATATTAGCTACGTACCTGACGGGGGTGGCGGTAGACGCTGTACGTTGCCGCTGAGTGCTTTTATAAAAGATATACTGAAAAGGCTCTTCGCAAGATTTTCACGATATCTGAATCAATATAATTGATTTCAAATTACATCCTCATCATATATATTAAAATGTGCATTTTCCGAAATATATTTTGCAATACGGCGACAATGTGTGTAGATTATATTATGTAGGACTGCATCGCTGCTACGATTCGACTTCAAAGATTGTTGACGGTAGATCGTAGGCATCATTTGAATATTAGGGGACTTACCTCACCTTAGACGGCCTTCGGATTCAGATAAAACATTTGGCTTAGGTGAAAAGATAAACATTATATAATCATGACGTATTTAATCTTAACCTAGTGTTTTGGGCCCTTGGGTGTAAGTGAAATAAACAACTTATAGATGTTGATACCTAAAGAAATAGGTTACATAATCGATAAAAAATTCACAGCTACTCATTTCAAGGCGGATGTGGTGCCCATTGCTAAAACATTATGAAAAATATAGGCTAAATTCAGCGATTTATCAGGTCCGAACCGATTTGTAACGTTATTTTTGCTACCTCAAGCTGATCAAGAATTGAACTGAAGGCTGCAAATACGATCCCGAACCGAAGTAATTAAAATTTCGGTCTGACACCATGATCGAGGCAGTTAGATACAAGCACAATATTCTAGAGTAGTGTAGCGAGAAGAGGGTCGGCCGCACCGTGTTGAGCTTGCGCGTTGACGGCGCGTGGTGGCGCTGCAGCAGGACCCCTGGCAGGGCGCTCCGTCGGTTCAAAGCGCGCATTTCGCCGCTTTCGCAACGAGAAAGAGATGTAATAGACAACCATTTTGTTTATTATTATTGCATCGAAACATTATTGACTGGATTAACTAGCTGCGTGTGTTTTCCCAAAAGAAACATATCTTGGTATTAAAAAGTGTTGGCAGATCGTTTTTCGCATCGAGAGCAAACCGCAACAAACAGTTTTTACGCAGAGCGAGCTATTCAAATCTAGTATTTTGAAGAAACACAATGCGATAAAATCTATAAGAGCGAGTTTCAGTAGGGAATCTTTTATGACGATATTCATGACATCATTGTAGAAGCTACAAACGGCATGCGTATCTATGGAATGTATGGAGACCTACGCAAGTGCTTGTGCGAGCAAACTACTTCGCGTGCAGTCTCAGTGCTTTCGTTAATGTTTAGCTTATGATAGGTATCACGAATGTGAGCTACTCAATCATACTTGAATAAATCAATTTTCTATAAGCACTACACACAGCGCGTTACACCATCTTAAGTCGTACAAATAAAAAGATATGTTGCATTCGAAATGGATACCGTCTGTACTTATCTTCGGTACGTTTATTCGGCTTGGGAGTTAATATAACTGAGACAAGCAGTGGCAGTTTCTATCTCTGCATACATTTTCAGAATCATTTGACGAAAAAGCTAGAATGGTCAATCCTCACTGCTTTTCGCAAATTGTATCAATTAGCATTGAAACTAATGATAGAAATTATTACTTCGAATTCTAGCAATAGTTCCGTTAATGTTTCAACTACCCGTCACTGTTCCCCATCGGTATAGTGCCCGCGAGCACTAGAAAGACACACTGAAGATAGTATGTATGTACAGAGCACGAGGCATAGCACGAGGAGTGATGCACGGTTATTTATGTTTCGGTGATGTACACTTGAACCTAGCACCAAGCTACTAGCTAAGTGTAAGGTGTTTGCTTGGAGAACCTATATAACGGCTCAACTATGCTGCTTCTTCTATGTAGCATGCTGAGCAAATGGCGCAACGCACCAATATCTTAATTTGCGCTGAATGCGTTGAGAGGTGAATGCGATGTTTTTTATGAACAAAAACAAAAAGTTAAAGAAAACGCCCCGTGTGCGAATTATCCTATATCAGTGAAGACTAAACGGAGCATGCAGACCTATATTCAAAAGTACACGGTAACAGCCCAGTGAGCAACATTCGTTGTTTAAGACATACACGATATTGGCATAGTTGCAGGATATCTACATTTGTTAAAAAAAGCGCAGTTCTGGGCAGCGTATAAGCTTGACACGCTCCCTCCCATTTACTGCTGCATCTCTTGTCTACCCACTGTATCTTAAAGGGGGACCAGCAGAAATATTCTTCCGCCTGGCGGAAAGTCCTCCTCGCCCTCTTTTTTTTCCTTTTCTTTCTTGTCTTTTAGCACAGCAAGGCGGTGGGAAGGGTCCCCTTTCGCGCCGGCTTCTTCTGAGAAGATAAGCCGAGAAAATCCCCATTCTGAGCGACGGGCGATGGGTGAGGCAGCAGCGACCTCGTGACTTACAGGTATCTTCAGCTCCTATCGCGTAATCTGCCCTTTTTTTTGGCGCTCGCCAAGTTTAGCCCCTTGGGTGTGGGGTTCCACGAAGCTGCAAGGCTGCGCCCTCCCAGTCACCGAATTTGAGCTGTCGAAGTTGTTTGGCTGCAGCCCGTGGCAAAGTAAACGCATACTTGGGAGCTGCGGTGCATCCCCACATCCATTGAAGGAGCGTGTCATAGATATTCTCGGTTGATCAAGGAGCTCAGAACACATGCGCGAGATGTGGTGACTTGAATATGTGAGGATAACTTGCATGTTCACAAAATATTCCATCTTCAAAAAACCGGCTTATCACGCTCAAACCTGCCTCAAATTGGGATCGATAGAAAAGAGAACTATATACCATGGCCGGGGCATTTGTAGCGGATCTCTGTTTTTTAGGAACGGGCTCAAATTATTGGAGAACTTTAGTAGACTATGTTTTCAGGCCATGCTATATTTAGCGGGAGCTCGCGCTGCCACTTCGATACATTCTCTGAAGTGCGCGCCTGAAGTGGTAGCGGTCCTTTGAAAGCAATGTACTAAAATGCCCTGTTGTGTGCCTAACTTGCAGTATGTATGAAATTCATATTTACACATTCTAGCAAGCACCTGAGCTGAGAGGGCATTAAGGGTGGATGTCAATATTAGAAAGTTTTAGTGGGTCGCTTGTAGCCACCTCGATAACCGCACTGTCCGTACCCCACAACGATATGTAAGCTAGGCTCGCTGTGAACATCCTTTATCGAGTGCGGCTACGGAGCGGAAAACACAATAGGGAGTCTTATAATAGCGCACGCTAAAGCTTTGCGTACGCAAAGAATAGCATCGTCGCCACTGCGCATGCTCCGAACGCAAACCAGGTTTTGCGCTTTGCGTGCGCAATTTTAGCGTGCGCTATTTCTTGGAAACAACGTGCGTACGCAAAGAGTCTTTGCGCTTCTCCAAGGAGGATTCGTGATGAGAAGTTGGCAAAATCTAAGACGAGCAGAGTTAAAATAAATGGCGGCTTCCAGGATTATGTCGGTGGCTGCTTTGGCGGCGTCGTAAATGCGACGTCGGCGGCATCCTCCCGACTGAGATTTTCAATACGGCACGACATTGTACTCGGTTTGGCAACGATCACCGGCAACTTGATGCCTGTGACGCGCGAACATTTCTCGGCGAAGGTACGATGTGCGAATGTTAGTACACGAGACCTCTCTTGCTGAGGCGACGCAAGCGGACACGACCGGTCTACCGCTCGCGTCGCATTCTCATGTTTAAACAAATCTAAAATAATACTCTGGACCAAAAAACTTTTTTTTTTTAAGTTACAGCATTTTGTGCGTGAAATAAAAATTGTGACTGTATCTTGGTGGTGTCGCAAGCGCGAGATGCTTGGGCTTTTGCGTCGCGACGGAGAAACGCTATTCTAAAACTCTCTCGCGTCGCGTGCGCTAATACAAGCGCTAAATTTAGCGCAAGCGTGCGCTAAAATTGCGTACGTTACTCTAAAACTCACTAATATTAAACCCCTTATTGGCGAGTCTACCGTGTCGTGCTATGGTTCAACGTTGCTTGTGCTGGTACTATAACACGGGCCGCCACTTCGAAGTATTTGTGGTGTCTCAAAAAAAAAAAAACTAAAGCAAAAGCAGACAGTTTTTTTTAACGTGACACAGAATTGTAATTTAACATTGTAAAAACATATAAGGTACCCTACGCCATGCAGGTAGCACGAACAAACTATCGCCGGACTTCCCCCCCCCCCTTTTTTTTTTTCTTAGAAGGGAATGATGTGTAGAAAACAGTTAATGCGAGTATCCAACCTAAGCGGTAGATTTTAGTACGAGCCCATACATTGCTGGGGAAAATAGCAAAAAGCGCCGATGTCGTGTTCGCGCTAACAGTGTCGCGTAATGTACGCATACCGCTACACAATCAAGGCAAACGAAGTAAATCAGTAAATTTACTAACAAAAAAAAAGTGGCGTTATTTTTTTTATAGTTGAAAGTTGTTATTTTTATACAAGCAATTCGGTAAAGAGTGCTTCCACTGGGCACCAACTTACGAGGCATCAATTTGTTCTTGTACACAAAATTCTGCATGGCCCTTGCGTAAAAATGTCAATATTGTGTTCGTGCTAGCTGTGTCACGCACAGTAAGAAGACCAGTTCATTATTCGAACATTTAAACAAGGCCTTTCTTACGCCAAGTAGTCATTTTGCGAGTACTCCCTGTCACTCGCAAAATAATCTACGTTGTTTATTTGGAGGAAAGGAAGTGGTGGTGAGGGAAGGAGGAATTGAATACAAAAGACGACTCAAGAAACCTCGAACTTCGTAAATATTTCGCTCAACCTATAATCTTGAGTTAATTAAATCACTTTTGCTTTCTCTGTTTCAGAAATTTTAACAGTCGCGCTAAAGGCCGAGATGAGAGAAAAGTCATATGCCCCTGTTTACTAGAGCGAGAAGCGTATGCGAGATGGAACTGAAAAAGCATACGTGTGTAACCGTAGCAATCTCGGACGCTAACTTTTTCTGAAACCACGGAGATCAAGCACGTAGCTAGGATTTTGTTTCGGGGGGGCCCGCTAATGACAAAATGCTGTATGAGGGAAAGGGGGAGAGGAAGTCCCAGCAAAATTGACGATTTGGGGGGGGGGGGGGCATGGGGCCTCCCCTGGCTACGTGCCTGACGGAGATAACTGAAGCGACTTGTCGTTTTGACCACTTGTCGTTTTCATGTTAGAAAAATTCACTACATTTGATTTATTTGTTTGTATTTTTAACGCTTCAAAAATACTTTAAAGTGGCAGCACGTGTTATAGCACCAATTTAAGCAACGTTGAACTAGAACACGGCACGCTTCGATAGCCGCGCTCAATAAAGAATGCTCAAAGAAAGGGTATACATAGCTTGCATTGACGTCATATAAGCCGCCATGGCTCCGTACCATGCTCCTGTGCCCGCACCTTCTGCAGCATACATTTGGAAACATCGAATTTGTTCTTATCGTCAAGGATTGGCGTGAAGAACAAATACGATGGTACGAAATGTGTGCTGCAGAATGTACGGGCAAAGGAACATGGTACGGAGCAATGGCGGCTGATACGGTGCCATACGACATCACGTGCAAGGCATGTATAGCTTATATATTGTTTTAGGGTAGGGTTATCCAAGAGCTAAAAACGATCCACTGAACTTTTTTAATATCGGCACACACCATTGCTGTCTTCTCACCTCATGTGGTTGTGGGGATGTGTAAATATAAATGACATCCACATTCGTTGGCCATCATATAGTGTGAGTTAGGCACACAATATTTTGTGCCCGTTGCTAGAAAACAGAGATCCGCTACAAGATGCCCGCGCCTGGTACACAGTTCTCTTTTCCATCGATTCCAATTTGAGACAGGTTTGAGCGTGATAAGCCGGTTTTTTGAAGATGGAATGTTTTGTGAACATGTAAGTCATCCTCACATATTCAAGTCACCACATCTCGCGCATGTGTTCTGAGCTCCTTGATCAACCGAGAATATCTATGACACGTTCCTTCAATGGGTGTGGGGATGCACCGCACCTCCCAAGCATGCGTTTACTTTGCCACGGGCTACAGCCAAACAACTCCGACAGCTCAAATTCGGTGACTGGGAGGGCGCATGCCTTGCAGCTCCGTGAAACCTACACACGATGGGCTAGGCTTGGCGAGCGCCAAAAAATAAGGCAGCTTACGCGATAGGAGCTGCAGATACCTGTAAGTCACGAGGTCGCTGCTGCCTCACCCATCGCCCGTCGCTCAGAATGGGGATTTTCTCGGCTTATCCTCTCAGAAGAAGCCGGCGCGAAAGGGGACCCTTCCCCCCGCCTCGCCGTGCTACAAGACAAGAAAGAAAAAGAAAAAAAGAGGGCGAGGAGGACTTTCCGCCAGGCGGAAGAATATTTCTGTTGGTC
>JAZHYW010031080.1:0-100513 GCA_037355805.1 Ixodes ricinus | reverse complement strand
TTCAGCTTGTCGATGCTTGATAGTGGCCTGGCATGCCATGCAGTTCTTTAGAGTTGCTTGCACCATGCTTGTCTAGGCGTGGAATCCAATTTTTTTGCTTTATAAAAGCTCTCGTTTTGGTTGTCCCCTGGTGGTCAGCATGTGCAAGGGGTGTTGCTCGTTGTTGGAGAGCAGCAGGTAAGACTAGGCAATCGCCTTTCAGCAGTAACAAACCACTGTCTGTCAGAGACAGCCTCGTGTTGTATTGATGCAAAATCTCTCAGCGATGGGTTGCTCCAGTTGGCAGGATTCTTGAGGGCAGCAATTACTTGCTGTAGATGTGGATCGACAGCGGTGGCAGCAACCACTTCCGCACAAGTCATGGCTTTCGGAACAAGGTGCTTGGCAATAAGTCTACATATGCATCGGTGGTGCGAGCCAGATTAGCATCGGCAGGGCAGTTCGGCAAAGGGTGGCGAGAGGGGTAGTGTGAAGGATTGCTAATTCCGCGTGTGTTCCACTCTGAAATTATACTGCTGTATCCTTAACGCGAGACGCTCCATTTGTGCAGAAGGAGAAGCTCGTGGATTGGTGAGAATGGACACAAGTGGTTTGTTGTCTGTGCGAAGGAGGAATACGTTGCCATAAAGGTAGAGATGAAAATGTTCGGTTCCCCACATTACTGCAAGCAGTTCACGTTCGATCTGAGAGTATCGAGATTCGGTGGGAGTCAAAGCGCGACCGGCATTGGCGACGATCTCAGTTCTTCTGCCTCCTTTCTGAGCTAGGATGACGCCGAGGCCAATAGAAGACGCGTCAACCGTGAGGATGATTTCTTTGTGCCGTCAAAAAAAGCGAGGTTATGAACTCCAGATATGTTTTCTTTCAGGGCCTCGAAGGCAGCTTGCTCTGTTGGGCCCCATTCCCATTAAGCATTCTTTTTGGTGAGAAGACGAAGTAAGTGTGTGAGATGAGCGAGGTTAGGTAGGAAGCGCCCACTCTAGTTGAGAGTGCCAAGGAGGCTTCGCACTTCATGTGTCTGGTAGGGACAGACAGCTTTTTTAAATGCTTCAATTTGTATAGGGACTGCTGTGACGCCGGAAGCAGAGAAGATGTGCACAAAGAAGCAGAGCTCTTTCTGCGCGAAGAGGCATTTTTCGGGGTTAACCGTGAGGCCAGGCTTTCTCAATCTCTGGAGTGTGGACTCTAGAGCATGGTCGTGTTATTATTTCGTCTTGCCAAATCACGAGCATGTCATCACTGATGTTGAGCACATGATATATTCCATTTAGAACTTGCCTGATGGTTTCTGGAAGATTTCGGCTGGTTGCATTGATTCCAAACATGAGCCGTTTGTAGCGGTAAAGTTTGTTGCGAGTTACAAAGGTAGTAACGACTCTAGAGTCATTGTCAAGCTCTAGTTGATGGTATCCGTCTTTTAAACCCAATTTCGTGAAAAGTTTTGCCCCATTCAACGCTGCTATGATGTCAGCAATGGTGGGGCAAACGTGTCGCTCTTGAAGGATTGCGCGGTTTGCACATCTCATATCAATGCATAATCGACTGTCCTCTAAGTTTTGTGGTTTAGGCACAATGACGACTCGAGATATCCATGGAGTAGGTCCTGATGCTTCTTCAATATTGTCAAGGGCCAGAAGCTGATTGAGCTTCTTTTCTACTTTGCTTCGCAGAGCAAACGGGATGCGTCGGTGTGGTTGGACCCCGGAAGGACGTTTTCGTCAATATGAAGGTGCACTTGGAAATTCTTGAGTTTTCCAACGCCGTCACACAAATCAGGAAAAGCAATAAGTGGTGTCTCAGTAGGACTTGGAGACATATCCGTGTTGGTGCACAGTTCGACCGCATATGTTATTTTGATGAGATCTAGTCTGCTGGCAGCCGCAAAGCTTAGCAGTGATTTCATGGCACCTTCCATTACAAACAGGTCTTCCGTTGTGTGGTTGTCTTTGTGAGATAACGTGACACTGAGTTCTCCAAAGATGGGTAAGGGGTGTTAGACCATACGCGTAGATTCGAACTTCTGCCTGTTGAAGCTTAGCGGTTGCACCAAGTGTTGTTAGGGTATGGGTCCCGATGACTGATACCGAGGCGCCTGTGTCAATTAGAAAGTTTACAGGGGTGTTGTTGACATTTAAACAAGCTTGCGGGAGTCCTCGTTCAGATATCCACGAGACAGCTCCCATGGCGTATACGCTCTCGTTGGAGTAAGAATCATGCGAGATCTGAAATATCGGTTTGTGTGCTGATTTGCAGACCTTGCTGTAGTGGCCCCTCCTGCCATGTGTTTTGCAGCAGGAGGATTTTGCAGGGCAATTTGCTTGCCCTCCCTCATGGGGCCAGTTACCGCCACAGTGGAAGCACTGAAACGGGGAGGGGTACATATGTTGTTGCAAGCTACGTCCCGGCTCTAGACGTGTAGAGAAGTGCGGAAATCGTTGTTAATTTCTTGGTCCAAAGTTCCCGAGGCGTTGCGATGTTGCTTAGTGACAGCCTGAATTGTTGCGCTATTCAATTCTTCCATGGTTGTTGTTGCTCGATTAACATCTTCAAGAACCCGGGCGTGCTTTAAAAGTGATGACAGGTCGAAGTCAACTTAGAGCATCACGTCGCAGGCGTGAGGACGTTGTTGCGAAGATGGTCTGGTTCTTGACTTCGACGTCAGTATTTGTGAACTCGCAGTGACGAGCAAGAAGCCGAAGACGGACACGGAATTGGCCTATGGATTCGCTCTCTAGTTATCTTGCCTGGCGAAATTGAAAATTTCAAGCGCCGTGTTCGATGCGTGGCTTGAAGTAGGCGTTAAGTTTGTCTTTGAGAACTCGGTAGGGATTACTGCTCGCAGGTGGTGTGGATGATGAGCTGGATGTCAACGCTTGGCTTGATGTAGAGCCAATCTGTAGGTCAGGGAGGGTCTCGGAGATGTCGTAGACCCGTTTTCCAGCATAGTGGAGTAGAAGTGATCAGCTTTCGAGCGTTGTCTTTCACATCGAAGGCAGTGAGGAAGTTTCCAAAGCATGCTAACCATTTGTGCCATTCCGAGCCGATGTTGTTTTCGTCAATTACGTCCAAATCAAAGGAGGGCAGAGGAGTTGGAATGAAGTCATGACTGGTGATTACACGAGGCTTAGCTGTGAAGTCGTCAAGGTTTTGGCGCAGCAGCGGTGTGCTGAGGATTTGGAAGGTGATTACTTGCCGGAGTTGTAGCTGTAGACAATCGGCAACACCCTTGTCGCCAATGTAGTTGTTGAAGTGGTGAATAATCATCAGAAAGGCGGCAGAGACTGGAACCAAGCAATGGCGACCATCATTGTTCTCCACCTTTATTTCTCTTCTTCTCATTTGTCCCCAATCTATCAACAAAGTCCAACCACTACAATCATCAATGCGAGGGCGACCGCCTTTCTGAGGGCATCACCCATCCGATGGACTCATGACGCCAAGCGTCGAGTCTTCACGTGCACCATGACTTACCAACCAACCTCTGTCATTGTATAACACGTAGTGATTTTAGGTGCGAAGCTCCTCTAAGCCTGGTTCAGACAGTTGCGTTTGACTGCGTTTGACTGCGTTGCGGCTGCGAGAAACCAGGACCATCAATGCTGCTTATCTCGCGTGCCAAGATGGCTCCTTGAATTGGATTCCATGCTTCATACGAAGCACAGATGTGCCGGTGACTCGCTTTCGGTTCCCGCCGCAACGCAGTCAAACGCACTCAAACGCAAGTGATCGAACCGGCCTTAGGCCTGGTTCACACTTGCGAATCGGCGGGCGAATGTCGCAAGAATTCGGCTGCCGTGGCGTAGCGTCCACTGGCATTGCCGCGGCCGATTCTGCTTCGGCGGCAGCAGCCATCATCCGTAGGTCCGTCCGTAGGCCCGGCGTCGGTGCTCGTGCTCCTGCTCGTGAGCTCAGGTGCTCACGAGCACGTCAGCATATGCTCACGTGCTCGTGTAGGGCAAAAAAAGAAGAAAAAGATGAAAGAATTACGAGCACGTGAGCACGTGAGCTTACGTGCTCAGTGCAGGGCAAAAAAAGATAAATAATTATTAAAAAACAATTATAAAAATTCTGTTTGCGCAGTCGACAGGATTCGAACCTGTGCGGGGAGACCCCACTGGATTTCTAATCCTCACCTTTAACCACTCGGCCACGACTGCGGGACGAGTAGGGGCTCTGAGATGTGGTAGCAACTCAAGAGCTGGGGATGTCATGGATGAAACGTTGCATGTAGCCGCTCAAGGTCTATACAGGAGGGGCGCTGCGGTCAAATGCGTATATAATCGCGCAAAACTTTGCATGCATTGGCTCAACGTTTATAGACGAGAGGGCGCTGCGGTCAAATGCTCAATTGCGTATATAACCACGTTCCATACCACACATTCTCTTTCTGACATGGATGAAAACGAACGAAAGGCTCTGCATGCTGCGGCTCAGCGTCTACGCAGACAAGCACCACCAGAGCTTCGCTCCAATCAACATCATTCACCACGTGGAGATGCGGTCAATTTTTTGTTTAACAGTGTGAACGTGTATAGATTCCTTGGCTCTATACCTTGCATTCTGAGGTATTATATAGCGAAACAGCGCAAAGACCGCAGCAGCGAATAAAAGTCACGAATCAACAGAGATCGACTTACCTGTCTCTAGTCAGGTGATGAGAGCAATGAAAATGCAAGTTTCAGGCCGCGGGCTAACACTTGACAGCGTGCTTTGAAGCGATTTTGTTTCCGCCTTTGGTTTGGTCCTAAGCACCGGATGCGATGTTCTAGAGAACTGGCTCTGATCGCTTTTGATGCTGGGCAGTCGAGTATTCGGACAGGTCGGGGCAGTGCTAGCGAATAATCTCGGAGGCCATGGTTGTATGCTAATAGAGAATAAAATCTAGTACTAATTATATATAGCAAACACACGAAAGTTACGGTGTTCTTGGATGAGCAGTTATTTTTCTATCTGCATCGTTTTTGGTCCGTCCTTTATTTTATTTCCATTGCCCCTTCCTTTTCCTACGATTGATTATTTTGCTCACTTTAATTTTCCTGTTGAAATATACAACTTCTTATTTCCGCAACCTACATGACACCTGCCTTCCTCTTTCCCCGACGAGCCTGACAACGTCATAGCCACATGACCTCGAGTGGGAATTATAAACAAAAACAGAAACAAAAAACCACAACGCTCGCGTGAAACGTGACATCACGCGTGGAACGAAAGTGATTAAAACATTATATGTAATGCAAATTAAAAGGTTGACGCATGCCTCAAATGATTACACTCTATAAAGTAATTAATTTGTCTTAAAAAAAATTGAAGAATTTTAGGTGGGATTTGTACCCACGACCCTTCGGTTGCAAGCCAGACACGCTACTACTTTTCTTCTTCTTTTTTTTTTATTGCTAGGCCGCGCAAGATACGCTTGCATGAGGAATGAGAAGGCGATGCAAACGGGGTCCGATACCACTATCACGTTTCTTCAAGCTTCAAGGGCAACTCCACTGAAAAAGTCGACCCTATAGAAATGGCTGATATCGCTTTAGGGAGTCAAAGTACGGTCATAACCAAAATATCACGTCAAACCGACGTCGCATTCCCGATTAAAGCCAATATTAAAAATGTTCTACCAGCTCGGTTAGTAGCCCGGCAGCGAGTGAGCAACACTGGCACCGGGTGAGTTAGTGAAGCAACACTGGGCAACGACGTAGGTTTCGTCGTATGCTCTCGTACGGACCCCGCGGACGCTTCGTTTCCCGTGGCGTTCTGCAATTCTGCTGACGGCAAGAGGTGCTTTATCCTGTGTTCTCCTTTTTTTATTTGCGTCCTGGCAGTTCATCTCCAGGATAGCTTCCGCGACCTCGCGGAAGAGAGCGAAGCGATGCTGCTCGCTCACGCGCGTCTCGTGCAGCCGGAGACACTCGCCGGACTCGCTTTGGGCAATGTCGAGCACGGCTTGTAGTGCTGTAGGTTGCACCAGCAATCCGGTGCGCAACCCGGAGCTGTGGTTCCACCATTTCCCGAGAGACCGGAAGAGGCACAAGGTGTGAGTCGGTGCCGTTTGCCGGATAGACTTTGGAAGACCGTGGACTCCAAGCTCCAACGCGAAGCTCTGCTCCCAGCACTTTACGTCAAACACCTACACACGGGATCTTCAACCGCTGACTGCTGCGGGTTTCTCCACGAAACACACGTCTTTGAAGAATGATGCGGTGCCGTCGCTGTTCGCGTACCGTCTGCCAGCTGCTCCAGCACGAGCGACCGGTCGCAGCAGATCTAACTAGCGTGCACATATAAGTGCACACTAGTTAAAGGTACCTTAGCTTACACAACTTATACCCCATTCGCACGACCAGCATAAAGGTACATTTAACATAGGTCCCTTTGCAATCGGCGAATCAGCCCGCGCTCTTCGGTCGCGAGCAAACGTGACGCGCAGAGGATCGTGAATGGATCCGCCGCGGAAAATAAAGGTCCTTTAGCTAAAGGTACATTTACGATCGTGTGAATCGGGTATGATACCCCATTCACACGATCATAAAGGTCCCTTTAGCTGAGGGACCTTATGGTCGGCGGCGAATCAGTTCGCGCTCCTCCGCGCGTGGCATATGCTCGCGATCTTTCAGCGCGGGCTGATTCGCCGATTGCAAAGGACCCATGTTAAATGTACCTTTATGCTCGTCGTGTGAATGGGGTATAACCCCATTCACACGGTCAACATAAAGGTACCTTTAACATAGGTCCCTTTGCTATCGGCGAATCAGCCCGTGCTCTAGGGTCGCGAGTACACGCCACGTGAGGAAGATCGTTAATTGATTGGCCGCAGAGAATAAAGGTCTCTTAGCTAAAGGTACCTTTACGGTCGTGTGAATAGAGTATTAGACCGCTTGTGGATACCATCTGTCCATCTATCTCCCATTATTTATTTTCTCTTGGTCCGCGAGCAAGAAACAAATACAGTCACGCTGCGCCGGCACTGATTGCAGCATATTTATAGCAATCGGATTCGCTTTTCGGCCGGCAAACTTATAAATAGACACTAAAACTTACTAAATTTGGTGCATATTAATAAAGTGCAGCGGTAAAAAGGAAATGTGCAACTTACCTTTTGTTTTGAAACTCTACGTGCGACTGAGCCGGCAGTGTTGGTGCGTCGGCTCAGGAGCGCGGGACGAGAACTACGTCATGCCGTCGACACGCCACTGATTATCAGTGTTGCCAAGCTGCTTGAGCCGCTAGTTTCAGTTTCGCGGTGCCACCGGAACGAAACTTGGATAAGCGATATCTGCAAAGCTATACACACTCCCGAAATTATATTAATTATTAATTTAAATCTAGTGACTCAGGGTCGCCGACTTCGACCAAACAGGTCATAACCCCAAAATCGTAAAAATGGGGTAAAGTTGCCCTTTAAGCGTCTTCCCAATTTTGTTTTTGTCTCAAAGGGGCTTGCCTGTTGCGCAATAGCAACATGTGCAGACCCGAGAAGACTTCTGGGCAACCGTTTGACGTGTGAAAACTCCGAGATTGTAGGTGATCAAGTTTACGTGTCCTGCGTTCAAATGCCCCACTTTGGGGAATAAGTACGACAGGGGATTATTAAGACCCACTTAAACACGCAAGAACGCGCGTACCGAAACCTCGACTGAACACGCTAAGCTCAGCAGACACACGACTTCCAGAAGAAGCGTCGAACTTCCGGTGACTTCTCTCGCACCCGGCTCGAAGAGCAGCTAAGCTCTGGTAATACTCAGGAAAGTTACTTTACAGAGCTAAGTCACGTATGAGTCTTGGCTGGCGAGCTTGCTAGACACGCGAATCATTTACATGGTCAACCCTATTATTCCAACTTCAGCATGCATCATTTTGGACATGTCGCCGTGGATGACAACAAAAAAGACAATAGAATAAAACAAAACGAAAACAAGACAAACACATCGTTGTTTTACTTACGCGTTGCACAAAGTACTTGACTGCTTTGGCAATGGAGAGAGTTTGTTCTGAAGGCTTCTCTCGGGGAAAGTGATAAGAGAAGCGAAGAAATGCTCAAATTTCTGAGAAAACGTACACAGTTTGTATTTGTGCTCAGTGTATGTACATAAACGTTCCAGCATGAAACGGCGTCCAGCAGAAATCAAGGACGAATCGGCATCACTATCATTTATGTTTAGCACAAAGGTAAGCCGAAGCGGTTCGCATCGGTAAACATCAGGTCGAATGTCGATTTGATGTTATTTTAGAGTAAAAAAAAAGAAAGCAATAAAGGAAAGAGTATAACAATCAGCTACAATATTGAACAATCGTTTGCCCTCTGCACTTGTTCAGGAGTACTAAGTCAACATTTAAAATGGCCGCCTTCATAACCGGGTAGTAGATCACAACTTTGCTTTCTCCTTAACAACAAGCTCATAAAATAAAAATAAAATAAAAAAGCACGGCGCATCTAGTTGTATGGCACGGCGAGCTCACGATTACTTTCGTTCCAAAGTTCCAGGACTTGAGAGAAAAACCTTTTATAAAGGGTCATCATTTCATTAAAGTGCACACGCAAAAGTCGCAATTCACGCAGCGAAACATGACTTATCTTTGTTTAGACAGGCGATAAAGAAACTACTGATTTGAATTCAATATACTTTGGGAGCGACCTCTTCAAGTCGAACCCAACAGAAGTGGTAGATGATTCGCAAAGTACTTCAGCTAGCCACTCGATCCCGACCAGCGCATTAATTGCTAAGGATGCGGATTGTTTTTGGAAAACAATGCTTAAAGCGTAACAGAACCTGTCAAATGAACCCAAGTTTTCAGGCCCATGCAAGCTCGTGCTTTTGTTTACATTTTCACATTTACCGAACGAGGCGCGTCCTTCTATACTTCGTCTCACCTTAGTATGGACTATTGTTAGCCGCGCGTGCTAAAAGCGCGAGCTAGTCGCTTTGAATGAAGCCGCGGCGGCTGCACGAGCGCTCGTGCAGCAAGTGTTCTAGTCAAGGCAGTCAAGGCTGGCCGCTCGCGCTAGCACAGCCTTCGCGGTTAGTCCATGCTAGGGTGAGACGAAGTATAGTTTTCGTAGTGGCAGTTCTGTACCTAATTTATTCCGGCACACCTACATTCGACACCGCGGATAGCCGCAGGCGAACGCACACTGCTCGTGGAAACATAAAATGTTTACTTCATCTACTGTTGGAAAAATAAAAATAACACAAAAAGGAGAAAACGAAAAAAAAAACGAAAGGGAAACTGCTGGAGATCCAATTAAAGGTGGGACTTTCGTTTTCGAGCATTGCGCAACCTCTGCTGGGGTTCTAAGCATAGAAAGACAAAGCAATACCCGAAAATGCCCAGAGTCGACTAGGCTCGAGCGAGGAATCGGCATTACGCGTAAGTTTCGCGTTCACCGTTTATCGTTTCACCGTATACAGCCTGCCCTTCTTGCCTGTTTTACTACGACGCCGCACACACGCAAACTTAACCACGTACCATGGCCGCCAAAACACGTCCTTGTTACTCATCTGGGTATCTGAACAAAACAGCGAGACCTAGCGCTCTTTAACGGGATTTGCAGTCTTCTTTACCGGCAAATGCAACATCCATATCCGCGAAACATCACTGAGCGAGACCGAGGACGGTTGAGAAGTGACACGCATTGCCTCGTTCTTGCAGCGGAATCGGCTATTAACAGTCAACCGCTGCGGTGCGGACACATTTTGATAGCTCCGTCGTTTCACCGACAATGTTTCATTGCACCCTGCCTAGATGCCATCAGATGTTTTTCCTCGCTCATTCTGATCAAGTTAGATATGCGTCGTTCGAGGGTGCGAACATAACACGGGCGAGATGTTTCGAAAGTTCCGCTCAATTTCGCGTACACTTCCGCTTGACGTCCCTGCCGAGGTCCCTGTCTTCGTCCAGAAGTCTCTTGTCCGCGTCCGGAAGCGGCGCCCCCACCGGTGCACCCCGGCTAACTTTGAGGTGCACGGAGTTGAGGCTCCGCCTGCCGGACTTGACGGGTCTCGTCCTGGGACCCTCGTCGTCTTCGGTGTCCACCGAGTCCCTCATGTCGTCGTGTTCCGGCGTCACCCTCCGCCGCCTTTTGTCCCGGACCTCGGCATCCGGCCTCCTGGGCACGTCCCTGCACGGGGCATCCTTGAAAGGCAGCGGGATGGGGATGGGGATGGGGATCGGGATGGGCAGGAAGATCGGGTAAGGCACCATCACCGTGGGCGGGGGCAGCAGCGGGTTCTGGGGCCGGCAGAGGCAGCAGCGGCGGTCTGGGCAGCCCCATCCGCGGTAACCCAGGAGGCGGCGGCAGAAAGGACCTGCCCGGCGCTATGCTGTCGTGGTTGCTGGCGTTGTGGTGGTGCATGCGCATCTGGTGGAGCATGTGGAACGCTGGGTGGGGAGGAAGGAACGGTGGCCTTCTGGCGGAGTCGGGCAACGGCATGCCCGGGAGGGACAGGGGCGGCATCAGCTGCGGCGGCGGCGGCGGCGGCAGGTGGCGGAGGTGGCGGACTTCCCGGAGTCTGCTGGCCGTTCATGTTCGAGCTGGTCGTGCTCAGGGGTGTGCTGGCGGTCCTAGGCGGCGACCGGGCCGAAAGCGGCTGGTGGTTGTGAGACGATGGTAAGGATGCGTTCTCTTGGGCGCTCGCTGACGACGTTTCGGGGCGCGATGACCTCAACGAACGACGTCTTCTGTGCGGATGCTTGTGCGACACCTTCTGCGAGAGGTTCATGGGGTCCCCTCCCGGATCGGGAGAGGGCTGCGAGAGCCGCGGGGGAGGGAGCGGTAGCGGTAATGGCGGCGGGGACCTCCGCTCGTCCGGTTCCTCCTCGTCGGCCGTGTCGTGGCCGTTGGCCGTCGTGGAGGAAGACTGGGTCTTGCAATCTCGAAGCCAGAGCTCGGGCGTGATCAGCCCCGACGCGGCCTTGCAGGCCGCTTCCTGGAGGTGAGGGTGCATTTGCAGATGGGCCTGAGTCTCTCTGCAAAATATGTTCATCTTGTACTGGTTGAGGCACTTGTCGCTGCAGAACTGTAGCTGCTGCTCGCCGTCCTGGAAGTCGACGTAGTTGACCGTGTGCCGGACGTGCTTGCACCAGTCGCACACCTTGTTTTTCTTGAAGGACGCTCTCCGGCACTGGGTGAAGCAGAGCTCGGAGCAGAAGGTCTTGCTCCCGTTGGTCGTCTTGAGGGTGAACAACTTCATGCCAACCTTCTGGCACCAGGCGCACAGGATGCAGTTGGGTGGGAGGTTCGCCGAATCTGCGAAAGAAAGAAAACAGTGTTGCTCAGATTTACATGCTCCAGAAAGCTATTTAAAAACAACTGATTGTTAAGTTCAGGAGTTCCAGTGCAAGAAAAGAGGAATTTTAGAGGGACACTGACAAGATATTACTGCTTCACAATAGTTTTACTGAAACAATCTACGGGGGACACGCTACACAGGAAACATAGTTGTGACTCGAAATGAGAAATTTTCTGTACGAAAATCGCTGGTCAACCCTCGAGTGTTCAGGCGCTCTAATCTGGACACTTGGCGAAAAAGTCGGCAAGGGATTCGGCGGCCGTGATTGGCCTGCGCAGCGCTTGACCTTGGCCCCGACCAATCACGACGCTCGAATTCATCGCCGAACTTTTCGCCAAGTGTTTAGATTAGAGCCCCGGGTCTGCTTTTACTTTCTTATCTTTAATCACGTCAGACTCGTACGCAACGAGTTACAAGTAACTGATTGCTTGTAATCAATTGCATTTTATTGTAGCGTTTTAACGCTTCAATTACTCTTTTCTGCCGTAACGTTCGCTGTAATTCAATTACTATTTTTTTGTAATAAATTACAAGTAATCAATTATAGGTTTCCGAAAGAGCTGAAATTATTGAGTCGAGATTTTTACGTAAAAAATCGCTCTGTCTGTTCGGGCGTCAGTCGTCTACGTTTCACCAACGTTGGACACCTCTTTGACCCCTAAACAACTAAAAAGATGCCAAGATACCAGAAGGATTAGAATGTCAACGCGCTCAGTGACGTTTTGACTGTCGAGCTGTCGAGAGTGCCTCGTTCCCTGTGTACGGGTTCTTACGATCCGGGTATGCGGTCGCTCTCCGCTTGACCAGCTGTCGCTGAGTTAATGCTGATTTGGCCAAATATTGGAGTGTTCCGTTATAAAAGACAATACCAAGCGTGCCTGAATCCACCGGGACGGCAGGTTGAGCAATCAGTTTTCGGGCATCTGATAATAAAATCGCGGGATAAATGACGATAAGCGATTTTCATTTTATTTCACCCAGCACTATAGTTGACTAAGCAATCGTTTGCCGGCCAAGTGGAGAGTAATGACAAAAGAAGAGCAGCCGCTGAAATTCCTCTCATTCACACTATAGCCTCCATGACGACTCAGCTTTCTTTCGTTCATTGGTGGTCTTCGGTGGAGCTACGCGCTCGCCCGGGCTTCTTCATATTTCCCGCGACTGTACGACTTCATCCATATGAAAACGGGAAAACGGGCGGTTCAGGCAACGACACTTAGAATAACTCAAAGTGCGTGAACAGCGTCCTCTACTTCAGTGGAGCGTCATCGCTCTAAGATGACGGCAACTCGGGCGCGGACTATGATTCCAGTGCACGGACTGGAATCAATGGGATTCCGGCGCACACGGACTAGGTGGTGTCGACTCGGAGCACGCAATAAACTCTCGGCTTTACGTGTTACAGGTGGCGATGCGCGGTAGCACCCCCCCCCCTCCTCAACCACAATACATTCCAGATAGAGGTTAAAGTCGGCATCGCGTCATAAAAGGCAAAAGATTAAGCGCGGTATATCTAAGCGGGCCACTGTATAACAGGACACCGGACCTGGCTGGCCCTTTTGACGGAAATTGATGGTAGACCGCGGACGGGCTCGGGCCACGACTACTACGGCGGTGTCAGGCCATAAATTAGACGGTACACCCCTCTTCGTTCGTACCTAAGGCAGAAAGGGCGCCCTGCACTTCACGATGGGCATCGAACAAACAGTCTCGTGTATCTCTTCCTCCCCCCCCCGTTACACACACAACACACACAAATATAAGCTCAATAATATGTGTACTTAGTGGGGTATGAAATCAATAATAAGTAATATTAAAAAAATCCTTAATGCAGTATGTTATCTGCTACCACATCATACAAACGACCATCTGCGTATCTGAGGTCTTCCTTGTACGACGGTCACATTGGTCATACGAAAACTGTATGCAGAAATGTTGAAAACAAACATGGTTCCAACATGCATCAGGCGTAGATAAATCTGCCGCCATGTCTGTAGTGAGCACTCTGTCTTGCATGTTCATATGCCGTGTTTTTCTTCGGTTTAAAGCGATATCTTTTCTTAAATATACCGCCGGACATTAAGCGGTTTTCTGCGTATACAGGAACATGTAGGTAGGCGCAAACCCGCAAACGTTCTACGTGTCTTAGCCCAGCACATTTATTGTACGCGGCTCCACGCAGGTTGTTCAATCGGATCATATATGCGGCACACGAGAGCGGTTAAAATGCCGCACTTTTCTTTCCAAGGGCCAACATGAAACCACACAATACCGTTCTCAAATGCTGCTTTGGCCGTGCCGATTATTCAAATTAGTCATCTGATCGAAAGTATATCACCATACATCGGTGCCACGGAAGGTTTCTAAGCTGCACTTACAGTGATGGATATATAGGAAGCATGCACGGAGAAACGTACGTACGCCGACGCATAACAAAAGCTCTTCGAAGACTCCTCTTCCATTTCCGAAATATGAAATACAACACCGCATGCAGTCGGCGGCAAAGACGAAATATAGGGGTCAAGACAACTATTATACGCAAGCTGCTCTTTTCCACAAGAACAGCCGGGAGCTGTTCAAACACTCAGCTATTAAATTTGGTTTCCTTCAAAAGGAAAAGATTGTAGTACAACTTTTGTTTTGTTTAAAAGCCTTTCCTCCCCCCCCCAAAAAAAAAAAGGAGGGGGGGGGGGAGCAGAGCGGTGCATTACGATGGCTCGACCGTCGTGCCATTGTTTTTACACAGAACATGTGGTTATGGGATTACTTTACGCGAAGGGTGTCTCGCTCGAATATGAAAAAAATGCTTTATCCACGGGCCAAGGCAACGTAAGAAATACAGAGCCCATAGCCGGTAATGACATAAGCATCCAAAGGGAAGGCTTTCTTAGTAATAAGCAATCATATATACATACTCATAATTAGGCGTAATTATTTTAGTAAGAGGCGGAGATGTACGTACCAAGCGGTACATCTCGCACTATTGTGGTATACATAATCTGCGCAACAAAACGTGAACATCAACGCTTTGTTTTCATCTTCGGTTGGCTTATTCCAGACTTGTACGGTATTCATGTCGAGTTATCGAACTACTCGTAAACGATTACATTTTGAGTAATATTGTAATAATTGATCACTTTTGATAATACCCGGCGACAACTTTTCTTGGCGATGGAGTGGAAGTTGAGAGAGCCCGCACACAGCCTTATCCAGCACACAAAGTGGGATAGGGAACGCGTGCCTGTACCCTCCACTGCAGTGCCAAGAAAGGTTGTCGCCGGGTATAGGTAGTAATCACGAGAGTAATCTGATTACTCTTGGAAGTACTAAAATTACTCGTAGCCGTGACTGCTTCCCCTTCTCCTTCTTGATGGCGCCCTTTGTTTGTCGAAGTTTGGTTCCAAGGAATCCTCGAATCAAGTTTCCGACAGGCGAACGTTTTACCAGAATCGGTCGATTAAACGGAAAAGTAGCTAATAGTTCGGAGATCCTAGCCCAGTAATGGACAGTGCGAAGAAGGAAAATTTGTCCTTTTCAAAATCTGAAGCAATCCCCAAAAAAGGAACCGGAGGGTCCATCGTACTGTGTCAGATGTGCATAAACGGTTCCTTCAAACCCCATAGTAGAGAGTTTGAGGAAACCGCTTCTGCCCATCCGGCACGGCACTATGGGCCCTACGGTACGAACTGCACATGCCCTACCAAAGAAGACTCCCATTCGCGCAGTTCGTACCGGAGGGCCCATAGTGCCGTGTCGGACGCACAAAACGGTTCCCTACAGCTCCCTATCAAGTCCGACCACCACCGTACGCTACGATGCGTTTGGGACCAACCCAGCAGCTCCGCAACTGTGTCGTCGTGGCGCTCGTTGTCTTGGTGCATTCGTCAACACCGGCCAAAGCAGTCAGGCGCAGTGAGTGCGGCGGGATCCTGCGCTTCGTCATGTGCTTGATCGGTTTCATTAGACGGTGTTAGCGAGCGCCCAAAGGGGACGAGGCCGTAACGATGTACCGTCGGCCGAGGTCGGACTTCGGATGAAACGGGGTGCCTCAAGGACGTCCCTTCAGTTGTGACAAACATGTCGATCTCTCGTTTGTGCCTAGTGTGCTTTTGAACGCGTCCTTTGTCAGAATGAAATAAATATTTTCGATTATACGAACGCTGACTACCGTACTAAAGCGATCGGCGGCGTGTGGGCCTGTGTGCTCGGTATTTTCGCCAAGGCAGCGAAGGCCCACTGCGAACGAAGGGCAAAAATGTATCTCTTCGCCCGTGCTGTTCCATGCACCGGAGGGCTTCGATCGCCAACTGTGCGCGTTCAGCCAGGGTCCTCGAGGGGCCTCTGACAGAAACGGGGAGTCTGCAACTGCAAAAGATTTGCGAGCTGGAGCCTTGCGCGACGATTTCGGACACGATGGTCTACACGGCGAGTGTCGCTTGGCTTCATGGTGCGAGTATATAGAAGGCGATAAGAAGAAATAAACTCCGATTATGAACGAGCTAAATACAAATCCCAACACCCGGCAAAAAAAAAAAAAAGAAGAGGAATACGGCGGAGTTAAGTTACTCAACGTCGGAGACACCTCGCTTTTTGAAAGATCGTTTCTTTTGAACTGAGCTCCTCCTGCCTCTGCTGTTCGCCTCGCTTCCACACAGAGGCCAGTTTAGGCGACCGGAATCGAAATAATGCTAAGTGCTTTTCGAATAGGCCGAATGCTGGAAACCACTGAATTGATCCTTTCAGCTAAACTGAGTCATCAGCCGAATAGTATACCTTAGTCGTATTTAAATGTAATCCAAAAAAGGGAGCGCATCTTAGTAGTCCCTAATAATGTCAAACGAGCAAACTTCAAAATTCATCTCGACGGCCTCCGACAAAGAAGAGAAACATTTCAAGAGCTCATCGTCGAACGAAACGCACTCCGACAGGGACGTTGTTCTGTATCTTGTCGCTATAACATCGTTAGCGCTAGGCAGGGGCCTTCCCAGGATTATCACTGCAAGGGAGTTATCATTGGCTTCTGTACTTCTTCATGTGAAAGCCGCAGTCGGATACGTTCAGACCAAGATCAACCCATGTCGCCGTAAAGGCAACAGCGGAGCTTAAGTTTCGCACAGATGAAAACTGCAAGAATGCATGACACCAAAGGACATGCAGAGAACATCATATAGAGAACAGTGTATAAATAACTACGAGGCACTCGCGTATCTTTTGGTTGAAAAAAATACAGATCTTGCAATGTAGCCAAGTGTCAATACGTACACGTACGGCACGTGCGATATGTACAATACAATAGAGATGATTAAACTAGGACGTATCCTGCAATATATCGCGGCTCGTTAACCCGGGTGGTTGTAATTAAATATTTCATGTACGTTGCAAGGAGCTCTATTACGATGGGGATTGTTTCGCCTCCTTTAAGCCGGACCGGGGACGAAAATGCCTTGGAGTGAAACGTGTCTATAGTGGGAGGAGGCACTGCGACGTCGAGCCGAATCATCTTGTTTTCTGGCAATGCGTATATACATCGGAAGTCCTCGAAATTTCACGACACCCTCTCAAAGCGGGCATGCTTCGTCGTGAAATGCTGCGGTGAGAACCAGCAAGGTCAACAGGCCCTGTGTGACCCGAAGCCGTATCATAACGTTTATTGTTGACCATATAACCAAAAAAGAAAAGAAAGGTCAAATGCTTTCCAGAACCAAATAAAACCAAACTGTGGGGCGTTCCTTTTTTTTTTTTTTGTAGTACAAAGAAATAGATTGAGAACATCGAAGTCGAAACTGTAATTGTATCTCAAGACATACAGCTCGCGTGTCCGCGTGGGGTGTATCGCCGCCCGAAAAAGCTAAGTCCTATTGCCATCAGTGACTTCTCTCTCGAGACTTCCGCGGAAAGTGCCTCTGAAACAAAAGCGCGCTCAAAGCACAGGGTGCTCCAAAAAAACAATTAACAGTTTTTTTTTCAACGCAATAATAAACTATGCATGGCCGAACACTTATTCTCCGCCGAAAGGTAGCGCTAGAGGTTCGAACCAGATACCAAAGTTTCAGCACGAACCGATAGTTTATTCTAAAGTTATAAGTGATTTTCTGAAAATTTCAGTGTGAAAATAGGGCCCATTCTTGCCCGTTTTCGGTTCGAGAGCTCCGTCGGCCAGCATTTCCCCATCGAAATTTTCAGAAAATTGTTTATAACCTTTGAATAAAATATCGGCTCGCGCTGAAACTTTGACATCTGGTTCGGACCTCTAGCGCTACCTTTGGGCGGAGAATGAGCGTTCGGCGATTCTTAGTTTGTTTGCGGCCAAAAACACCCTGTACATTTTTTCGGCGATATACCCCGTACATTCTGAAATAGCCCGAATATAAAACTATATTAATCAGAAACCAGCATTCGTGACGAGTTGATAGAGTTCGATTTATTCCAAGTGGTTTTCCTCGAGATTAACTATTGCTGTGCACGTTCCCTGAACAATAGAACCGCGTTCCAATCATAAAAAAAACGTCTTTTTTTTATTTGCATTTGATTTATTCGCAACTCGTTTATTCACTGCTTTATATTAATAGACGTCTAACAATAAGGGACTCGCAAAGAAACATTTTCCCTAGTCACGAAACGAGAAGACTCAACATCTGAGCAAGCACCTGTTGAGGACGAGCCTCAGCGCAGAGGGCACTATACCTGCACTTCGAAGAATAAAACACAAAATAAAACGAGCTTTAATCTTGTACATTGCACTTATAAGTTTCTTTTTTGTTTTTTCTAATTCGGGTGCCTTTTTTTTTTTGGGGGGGGAGGGGAAGGGGGTAGTTTCCCCTCAGATTTGGTGTTTTTTTGTGTAAATAGGTCATCATCTGTGGAAAAAAATACTCCCCAAATAAATATATAAATGCAAAAAATTAACACAAAAACAAAAAAAAAAACACGGAATTCTACTTTTAAGTAACGCGTAATACAATTTGTCACACGAAAATTAGTTTTTTTCTTCTTTCCTTGTCTTCGCTAAGCACTACGTTGCATAAGGGGTGTGAGCAGAACAACTTCGCACATTCGACGCGATTCCAAATATAAATGCAGCCTATAAAATCACACCACCTGGTCTTATAAAAAAAAATAGAAGTAAAGCGTTTTAAGTGTGTGATTTAGCAACCCGGAGGGAGCACCCGTGAGTAACAGCCATGAAACCCTAAAAGCTCAATGACTCCAAGCAGAATGACGGCCGACTCAACACTCGGGTTGCGATGCCCCTTCAAGTATACCGTCACTGACAGCAGGTTGTGGCCATAAGACAGCCGCAGCCAATTAAGACTGCGGCATTAGCCGATAAGTACACCGAAAAAGAAATGGCGAGGCAGAAGAACAACACAACGAGTAACACTTTGCGTTTCTGTAGCACTCCATAACGTGGAATGCATTGTTGGGCTCGCGCTATTAGCGCCGAGATGTTTAGCTGTTGCCCCCTTACGGCTCCCGTTCGTGACGTCACAAACCAGGATTTGCCTCGCAGTGATTGGCAGGATTTGCCTCGCCATGAAGCGGCGATTGGGCAGGCATTATCGGTATAGCGGAAGCGATGGTTTGGCCAAGGGCATACTTCCGACCGCAGAGACGTTTTGAGTTGCTCATGTCGTAATACGGGTTTCAAGCGACGCGACGGAAGTACTCTCTAAAACAAAAGAGTCTGTGAGGTAATTTTTTTTCTTGTAGAACACGGAAACAACCAATCAGAGTGAACAACACAAGAGCCCGAGCGAACGACGAAGCTCAGAATATGCCGTTAGATATTGAAAATGCGTTGTGCACGGGGATGACGAGCGAGTTTAACGTGCTCAGCGCCTGCGCACATTGCATTTTTTGCGTTTGAACATTTTTTTGTTTAATCTTATCCCAAGCTTCGTCATTTACTGCGACTATTCTCTTGTTTCTCCCTGATTGGCTGTTTCCGTATTTTGAAGGAAAGAGAACTCGCAGACGCTCTTAGGCGACAATGATTTAGCTAAAGAACTTCCATCGTAAACTAAGATTTTTTTTTTGTACATTAGGTTTACGTCTAGAAAAGTATATCCTGAATTTACTTCTTCCACATCGTGAATAGCGGATTTGCTTCGTATCTCGGCTTCGTCACTCAAAGTTACTGTCACAATATGCTCATGCCACAAGCAAGCCCAGCGGACCTCTGCCTTAATCATCTTTGCGTGCAGTTGTCCACAGAACAGCACTGCGAGGTTAATACTCTATATACTCTTCTGTTCCGTTTCCGTATTCTTGGGTCTCCCTATGGCCTTATTTACAGCCTGCGTTTGCCTTCTGGTTGAGCCACGTACATAGTAAATTGTTTGATCTTGAACTTGCTTTATCGTCTATCGCTTGTTATTGTCAGATATGATATGATACAATATATTTCTTTTAGCTCTGGAGAGGCGCGGCCCCGCAGAAAGGCAAAATCACCCATACATTGGAGGCATGCGGCGCCGCTTCTAATGATGACGAAATGGTATAGTACAAGAATGATGACGACGATGATGAGAGGGAGTTGGTAGATTTAGGTAAGTAGAGGTGACACCAGGAAGATGTCCAAGAGGCCCTTATGTATAATTTATTCGTGCATTGCGTTTGCTGGTACCCGCAGACTTGCCAATAGATGCTTCAGCTGAAATCAGCACTGTGTGTGTGCTTTTTTTTCTTCTCATCGCCGCTTTTGGTGTGCGCTGTTCTTCACCGTCTGAAAGCTTGCTCTAAAAGTTTGATGGTGCTAAAGATATATGACAAGTAAGCAAAATTTCAGTATTCATATAAAAATGTTCCCACTCCGTATTCATATTGTATATCAATTTGCAAGAATGTACGTTTTTAAAAGACATAAAAGTGACAATTTTACGCTGATTATTACGAGCTAGTAGTATTGACTTCTTGACCCGCACCACGGGCCTCGTAGCGCAAACACAGTATCATATTATCGCTCACTGAATCGGCAGAGAGGCAGATCAAGCGCTGGGGTTGAAATGATAGATAGGTTAATTACTCGAGCAATCTTTGGGTAATAGTGTTTTTTTTATTTTTACTTTTGCCCTCTATTGTTCGATGACACTGAAGTGAGGTCAACATTTCGTTTTTGAAACACGCAGGACACATTACACATCTGAAAGTACGGGCCGAAACCCGATGATCGAAAAATATACTAAGGAAGGGAAGTCCGTAGTACAATAATGATGTAGCCTCTCGGAAGAATCCGCACATAAGAATCTCCTAACTCGTTCTTGATCTTCAATTCATGTTCTGACATATGCAAGCTCTTAACTGAACAGCCCAGAATTGGATTTGAACTATTGCAAACTTATCTTAGCATAAAAAAACAAAAAAAATGCAATTCCTCGCAATCTGATTGAAAGCTCGAAAAGATGCGTTGTCTGACGTACCTCTTTCTCTCCACCAGGGACGACGAGGAAAATCGGCGAAGAACATGGACGAGTGGGAGAACGGTAGCACGGGCATGACGTCGCCAAAGGTTCAAGTCAACGCAGGAGGCACCGCCAAGTCCAAGTTCATGCGGTGGTCCGCGCACCGGAGGAGGAGGCTCAGCGTCGCGATTCCAAAATATTTCGGAAGTTTGAGACAGACAAGAAGTGACCAAAAGAGTCCGAAGTCTTCAAAAAATGGCAGATAACTCCAGACAACACGTAGAAGTTCGATGCACGCCGGAAAAGTAACGGTAGTCTTTAGACACTCACTGGAGGATGGGTAAGGCTTCCAAGGATCTGCTGGTGAGGCTTCATCAAACCAGGGACGACAGCCGCTGATTGCTGATGTACGTACAAGACACCGGGCGACTCTAAGCGGAAGGGAACCCCATTGACAGATCTTCGCAGAACCTGGTCGACATATTGCAAGTGGCAAAGCCAAGTACCACTCAATACTGTTTCCGTGGTTTCACTTTCGAAGTCGTCGTGAAACAGCGCTGCGGACTCTTCGAGCTTTGCTGGAGGAGGACTGTCCAGAGAAGCAAACGGACACTCTGGGGACGACTCCCCCGTTTAAAATAAGCAGGAGGCGTGCCACGCGGGGTTCTTACACAGAAATGCCCTGGGTGTTAGCGGTGGCCGTAATGAGACTGGGCGGGGGCAGGGGAAGGGGGCGAACCCCCCTCCTGGACCGAGAGCTGCCCCTCGCCCTCTGTCTGCAGTCGTAGAAACGGACTCGCCGGAGAGAGCGTTTACGGACAGAGACAAAATGCCGACCGGCGCCACTGCTAATGAACAGTAACGATCCGCTTGTTTCGAAGAGACGGCTCGCCGGGCTTTTTGTACGTGCCCAGCGCCGCTGGTGCAACTGGTTATGGGCTCGAGGCGCAAGAGAGAGACAATCGCCTCTTCTGGGGGCTTGCTGGCCGGACACGCACGTAGCACTCTTGGGGGCGTCTGTTTAGGCTATTCGCTTTTAAGTGAGAGTCCTCTTCTGCTGCTGCTTCGCTGTTGAGAGTCTGCGACTGGGCTGGGCTTTGGGAAACCGGAGATGCTAAACGCTCGCGTTCAACCGAGTTAGGAGAAAGGAGAACGTTTGCTTTGTTTTTCTGTTGTTGTGTTTGGTGGTTGAAACGGCGGTAATTGTGTAAACTACTGTATATGGTGGGGTGTCCGCTCCGTGTTCGTTTTTGAAGGAAGCGTCGGCGTAAAATAAATGATCCTGCGCATTTCAAACGCGACTTCTTCGCGGAACGAATTGAGAAGGTCCTTTTGTAGGCAGCGATTCCTTTCACACGTATATTTTTATTTTATTGAACCACGTGCTATATTTTAACGCTGAGGTAAGCAACCTCAAGCCATAAACAAAAGGTGAGCGAAGTTGTCGTCGGGCACTGCAGTGGAACTTAAGTCATCGTCATCTTTCTTGGTGGTGAATACAGAAATTTACTATGATTACATGTTATCCGGACGAGAACGTCAGATTGATCATTTTAATATCTCAACATCCGCTTTGCAAACATAAAACTTGATAGCTACGATTGAATCACGAAGAAAATAAAACGCCTAAGCAAATAGCATGTATCTATATATTGGCGCACGTCAGTGATTTATACAGTCCCCCCCCCCCCCCCCCAGAATTGTCTGCGCAAAGCAAATCCCCCTTCCCGACACCTCCCTACAACCCCCCCCCCCCCAAAAAAAAAAAAAAAAAAACAACAGACAATTTTGACATTTTTTGAGGTTCGTAAATTTTCGATAAACACCTGGCGCATGTCCCTGAGATGCTCTGGTTGAACTGAGACAACGACGATCCATTACTGCCCTCGAAGTTCGAAAATATTTCTATTCTCTTTTCAAAAGTGCGCGTTATGCAGATAGCTGCGGCACCAAGATAACCCGAGTCCGCCATTGTTTGGGTGCGCACTCTGAGCATATGTATTGGACACAAGGGCTGCGTTCGGCTTGAGCTCGGCCCAGCTCGTATCGGAAACGAGTATGACGTCAGCATTCGGCGAGGACTCGGATCCAATCGCACGCTTCGTGCACAAAAAATGGCGACCGCCAATGTTGCTTGGTGGGTTTGCGAAAAAAAAAAAGGGCCTATTCCGAAAGCTAAAAGTAAAATCTGAGACGACGTTTCATTCCGCCGAAAGGTGAGGACAAAGAGGGTGTATATACATATATAATCCGAGCGGCTACAGAGCAGCTTGCCATCGGGTATCAGAAGCTTGGAGCAGAAACTCTCTCCGGAGAAAGACACGATACGTATAAGCAGAGACAGGCGGAGAAAGCGGGAGAAGAAAAACGCTGAGTCACGACCGGCCTTGGGGCACGGATACCATCCGCGAGAATCCCCGACGAGAAGCGAGGCCAAACCCGGGGCACCCTCGAGTGGCGGCGAAAGAAATCACGCTGATCATGCCGCAGAGTGGGCGAGTGGCACTCAGGGAAGAGGGGGAGGGTTCCTCCCAGGCAGGCAGTCCCGGAGACGGCAGGCAAGCAGGGACATTAGCGAGAATTAACGGAAAGATAATGACACCAACGAGCCTCAAAGCACACAACAAGATGCACGCCAAGATGCCGGATTCAAACCCAGCGCCATTTCGTCTGCCGGTGACCGGAGAAAACAAAACAACACACACACACAGGTTATCGAGGCTGATTTCAGGATAAAGCGGACCAAGCAAGCTTTAGTGAAGCCAGCAGTGGCAGAAACAAAGCTCAAAGTGGTTTGGAAAGTGGATGCGAAGTGAGTGGATAAGTTGGGGAGGGGGGGGAGGGGAGTTAGAGAAGAAAGGTAGGAACGAGACACGGAGCCGTTCTTGTTCTCCGTCTTGGAAAATAAATCTTTCCGTGTTCGCAATGACACAGTGTAATTTTCCATTTCTTGCGAGCGGCCTCTCCGTGAGAGGGGAGGCTGCCAGAAATGAGGGGGAGAGAAGCGAGTGGGAAGAGAGAGGAGGGGGCGAAGAGGGAGGAGCCTGGAGTGGGAGGAGCGACCTTTGTGGAGCTCCTACATGCCCGCATGCGTGCATGTCTGGAGGGTGTTTAATAGCGGGAATAAAAACACCAGAGCCGCTCGAGCATGTCTGGAGTGGTAAACAGCAGAGCGCGGACAACGTCTGCGGTATACCTCTTGAGGCGGGGTGGGGGAGGTGTGTGTGTGTAGGGGGGAGGAGGAGGAGTGTTACTTTTTGGGAATCGGATAGTAGATCTGAGCAATTTTCACGTGAACAGAACTACAGGCGACGGCATCTCTTGGAAAGCGCCTTGTGTTATAATGACACGTTTTCTTGGCTACGCTGTCACTGGTACTATGACTTCTTGGAATCATTGGAATCTTAGTCCTTACAATGCGCACTTACACGCATTGTGCGAGGAAAACTTATTCTGCTCGTCCCCGGCACCTTGACCTTCATTTTAAGACAAAGTAGATGGCTGGAATTTTTTTTAGGTTTTTAGTTTGGCGGATTTAGGAAAAATTGGTAGCTACAAAACACTCACGTGATGACTTCGACTCTCACGAAGTAGGCTCGATTGCATATACGTAGAGTTCCGTCTTTTCGGATAAATCCGAAAAAATACAGAAAAACCCTCGCCGGGAAGTTTTTCGTCAATTCGGACTTATCCGAAAAACTCCGAATTTCGAGGTCACAGTGACAAAATAAACAGCAAAAAAGACGGAGTTTTACAATTAAACATCATAAGAGCACAAGGTTAGTGGTCCTGAAGAGATTCCACTTCAGTTTCTTTTCAAATTTGCAACTACTGACAAAAAGAGGTTTGCTTTTTAGCACGTCGAGGTTCCTTCGGGACACTGGGTCATGGTACTCAGATCTTATTAATTTTGTTTTCGAATTTTTTTAAACTTTACTAAAATAAACTCCGAATTTCAAAGAATTGGGAATCTAACAAAAATAAACTCCAATAAACCCCGAATCCCCAGCAAAAAATAAACTCCGAAAAACACCCTTTCGAATTTCACGAGAAATAAACTCCGAAAACACGGAATCCCACATATAGGTCTTTACGCTGCGAAGTTACTTGTCCATGTGAAACGGCGTATCATACAAAAGGTCAGCACATTTTATCGTTTTGTTTGATTCTAAGAAGACTGAACTTGGTGGCTGCGTCAACCTTGTCCACGCTGGCCCGAACATTAACAGTCATTTTACACTGCTAAAATTACCGATCTATCAGGACTCAAGAAGCTGGTTTACTGTCTGAACCTCAATGCAACGAATTTGGTTTCTGGCTTTGTTTTGAGCCAAGAAATTTGAAACAGAAAAAAAAAATATATATATATATCGCGTAGAAAGAATGCAAGAGATAGCTTGGATATTTCAAAATATTTATCCAATTCCAGAGTTTTTACAGAGGTTTAAGGGGATCCAGAGGAGCCCCTTAAAAGGGGCCTCATGATTAAAAGAAGAAAAACAAAGGGGAGGGGGTGGTGAGTACAGAGAGGGAAGACTGTTAGCATGTTCATTCATCCATGAAACCCCACTGCGTACCTTATTGCGTGTTGTTTGTTTGTTAATGCTCACATATCAGAAGTAGAGAGAGGTCTGTACTCCTCAGTGACACGAAGTGTCGTAATTCAAGACCTGATTGCGACATCTCCGACTTTGAAGCGGGTGATAATTGCCTCGATTTATCTCTGTGCCCACTTCGCACTACCTAAGACTAGAGTTGAGTGTTTTCGGTAAATCCCGATAAATCACAAAAATAAACTCCTGCATCGGTTTTATCGAAATCGGGGAAAACCGAAAAACTCCGAATTAGAGGTGTCCTTGTATACAAAATACTCAAACTTCGCACGAAAAAAACGAATTCTACATTTTTTTTTCTTTTTGCACAAAACACCAATTCCAATGATCTGTCCGCGAGGCTGGTTTTTGCTATGGAACCTCAGATCCCGTTTCTTTTCCTCGTCGGTACGGGGATGTATTTCGATGGTTCGGGTCACGCGAATGTTCCCCGGAGCTTGGGGAATCCCATGCCCTATTTTCTTCAATATCATCTCCGATAAACACCCCTTTTTCGTCTAACACCGTAGGTTGTCACCGAAGAAGACCGAATCTGCGGAAAAAGCAAACCCCGAAAAAAAACATTTAACCTCTATGAGCCAGGCGGCACCAACGCGTGGAGACGCTCTCGAAGCAATGAAAGCTCTAGCTAGCTAGAGGGTGCTCTGGAGGTTGACCAGGCTGAGTCGCGAAAAAATCGGTGTTTATCAGGACTTATATGAAGAAAAAAGGGCATTGGATTCTCTTAGCTTCTGCTCCAAGGGAGCATACACGTAAATCCGGTACCGATAAGAGAGAGAAAGGCGATAAGGAGTTCGAAGGAAGCAGCAACATCGCTGACAGTTCAGTGTGGGCCGTGTTCTCGCCCAACACAAACTAAAGCTGTAATACAGGTTTCCTTTCCGCAAACGTTGGGTTTTCATATCCAAGGGCATCTCAAATCCGGTTTTTTTTTCGTTTTCTTCGATTTGATAAAACCAACTCAGGGTAAATTTTCTGGTTTTTCCGTATTTACCGAAAACACGGAACCCTACTCGTGAGCGACAGAACTTCTCATCACCGGCGTCGAGTTCAGTTAGACAACTATCTCTTTCGGATCCTCATAAGAAATTTTTGCTTTTGAGATTATCAGTGAAAATATGTGCTTGCGCTATTATGTGACGAAACGTTTGCCTAAAAGCTCTACATGAGTATGCGCGGTGCAATAGGGCCTACACAATAAGTTAGAATATTTCATAATATTATGTCTGGAGTAGCCTGACTCGGTCGTCTTAACATACAACCAGAAAAACAAGCACTAAAAAAATCAGCAGAACCCATCCTTTGGGAATGATTATCTACGTTAATGCGAATAGCATCAAACGGTGCGGAGTTATGCGCGTTCGTCAGGTGGCCGGCACACTCTAGATACGCCAGCCCACTCTTGAGGCGATTCTAAATTTGTTGACACTTTCACAGCCGTGCGCACGATCTCCGCAGCCCAGCACGTGCGTTTGTGTCACTTAGGAAGGCGAGCAAAGCACGCGCCATACGCACAAACACTCAAAATGGTACCGACCAGACTTTCTGGCGTCTCAGCTAGTCTCAACCAACGGTACTCTAAACGGTTGTTTATATCTTTACCATAGGACGCGCTTTACAGCGCTGTCACAGCTACCGGTGCGCGCGCGTTCCATGCACGAGGGCTCATTCCGCTCTCGTGAGGGCTGAGCACGGCCGCTACATCACCCTCTCCCCGAGCGCGGGAGAGGGTGAGCTAGCGTGCCGTGCTCACTCGTGCATGGAACGCGCGCGCACCGGTAGCTGTGACAGCGCTGCAAAGCGCGTCCTATGGTAAAGATATAAACAACCCTTTAGAGTGCGTTGAATGACTGCCTTCATAGCTCCAATAAAGAAAAAAACTGCCTTTATAGCTCTGTGGTTAGCGCGTCTGCCTGCTGATCAAAGGGTCAACGGTTCGAATCCCAGCCGGCGCCGGTCTTTTTTATTTATTTATCGACCCGCGGCGTAAGAGGTTAGATAGCCAGATAGATAGATAGATAGATAGATAGATACATAGACGAAAAGTGCGTGAAGTATCCAAAGAATGCTATCGCATTAATAACTTAAGGGCAATATAAGAAAGCCTACAATTTGCGCTGCGCTGTATAGGGCCGCAAGCAAAACGTGGTAGGCTCCGACACCATACAAAACAAACACTAATCACAAATCCCGGGAACCAAATTCAATTGCTGGTCGACATTCACTGTGGCCACTACCTTCGTCTAAGCCAAAAGTTTTTTTCTGTCCCTACCCGGGGACGTCAAGAGAACGAAGCGACAGTCAATACAGTTGAGATTGTTCACAATAACGCTAACTCCGCTCTTTTTGACTCTCTGAATGAATTCTTGGGTTTCGAAATTGGTAATCCGTAGCCTTTCCCACTCAGAAGTGCTAATAGTAGCTCGAAGGCGGCTCGCCTGGACAGGGTGCTCGAAGGGAAGTAATGACCCCCAAAGACCACGACACCCTGAAGTCCACGAAAGGGTTTCATATATCTGTCGTGCCCAACTGTGCTCATTTTCGATGTTCTTTCTTCTGTGCGGGGTTGGCGACGTTTAATCCCTTCTGGTCGGCCGAAGCACTCCGAGGAAAACGGTGAAGGTGGCTACTCTAAAGCCCATTGTCAAATAGCAGACTTGCACGTAATTCAACTACTCTACTCAAGTTACTGTAGTTTAACTATCTTTCAAAGTAATTTAGTAACTTTCAACTGCATTTATATTGAGATAATTAGTAGTTTACTTTAAATACTTTTTCCGAGTAACTTTTGCTCGTTTCTCAAATACTTCGAAAATTTTGTGGTAGGTTTGCTCATGAATTAACATTCGCTCACAAAAACACATAGGCTGTCTGAAGAGGGGGAAGACTTCAAGTCAAGACAATCCGGATGTGCTATCTTTTCAGGGCTCCGAAGGCTTCTCCGTCTGCCTAAGCAACAGTAAAAATCGTACACGAGACGCGAAGGTGTCTCGACTGCGTTTTCAAGTGAGGACGAGTATCTGAGGGATTAGCGCTGGACACCGGCGTTTTTTCCTTGTGTGTGTCCAAGCTGAAGGAGGCAAGCACTTTGCGCATTTGAAGAAGGGCCTTGTCCCCGCTTCTCCCCAACCTAGCAACTCTCTCCCACGGCAGGAGGTGTTACCATTACGCACTGCATCCTCAGCCAAAGAAGGCAACAAAATGCAGCACCCGGTCTGAAGCTCATTGGGTGCTCCTGTGGTTTGGGCTGTACTTGAAAAATCGCATGCTAAAGGACAACGCGAAGGTGACATTTTAGCATTGCCTCTCCTCCAAAAACTTGGTCTTCGAAGATTCGAAGATAGCTGAGATACCTTAGTCATTTCCCTTACATTTTTACATACAAAAAGAGCAAACACTGTCTTCGAAATCAAGCTCAGGCAGTGCGAAACCTCAAAGTAGAAATGATACATCCGCAGTACATCACTGACAAAAAAATAAATCTTTCAGCCTTTTTACATTGGTGGAGAAGGAAGACCAGCGAATGCTGTACGCTCGTCCTGTGTGTTTCTTCTTCGTCCTCGTCTGTTTTGCGCGCTGTTTCCTACGATGGATTCCCACCAACTCGGCCAATTACCCATTCTTCTATGATAGCTGGAAAGGTTGGAAAGATGGCGATAGCTGTACAGAGTTTTGTGTAGTTTTGTGTCGACATTTGTTTGGTGCCGGACACGAAACTGGGGAAAGTAGCCTCTTAACAGCTCCGCTGTAAAAACAAACAAAAAAGAAGTACGAAAAGATAAGGCACGCAGAAGCAGAGTCAGTTGTTAAAGTTCGGTAAAGTTTTTGGTGAAAAAGAAAGCCAGAAAATGGCTTTATATTTGGCTAGCGCGATTTCAAGAACAGGTCAGAACCTATGTACTCTACTTTATTGTTACCATAAATATATAAAAAAATAATTTCAAAAAAGAATTTGCTACTTTTTTACGGTGGTTAGTAGTTCACTTAATTACTTTCCATCTGAGTAATTTCTACTCCACTCAAATTACTTTTGAGGTGAATACTGGGTAACTTAACTTAATTACTTTTTTAATAGTAACTTGTGAATGTCTGTGACTTGTGTATGTCGGAGGTGGCTCGCGCCAGGTTGTGGTTTGCGCAGTCAGTGCAGCACCGCGGGGGGCAGGAAGGGGGGGGGGGGGTAATATGTTTTTTGAAGGCACCCCCTTCCTTGTATCCGCCACTGGCCTTAGCTGCCTTCAGGCATTTCGAAGGCGATCTCCAAAGGGTTAGCAGAGTCGCAGCTGTTGTAGCACGAGGAATGGCAAAAATGGCTTTCATCAATGGTCTTCGGTAATAAAAGGGTTCGCGATGGCATACACGTAAATATGTGTGATATTATGTGATATTATGAAGCAACGAACCGTCTTGGCAGGGGGTATACGGCGTTGCCAGGGGAACCTGTATTGCATCCTATATACGTTTAGAGCGTTTATCACAGAGGCGGAAATTGCCGAGTCTCTGGACTGTGGACGCATGCGCGGCGTCCGGTATTCCGCAGAAGGGAGCTACCGCGCAAGCTCAGGACGCCTTCCACAGTCCAGTAGACAAAGATGGAAGCACGTCAAAGATAATAATATAAAAAAAAAAGATAATTTTCTTTTTTTTTTTCAGAAATAAATTAAGCTTCAATGAACCTCATTCTCCGCCCAAATGCAGCTCCAGTGGTCCGAATCAGATGCCAAAAAGTATGAAAAATAACCGTCATCTGATTAAAAAGTTGATGTGATTTTCAGAAAGTTTCCATCGGGAAAATGGGGCTCAGTTTTCGCTCGTTTTCGCTCCGTTTTTGCTAACTGGCGCCATTCAGCTTTATGTATTCGAAAGCTCCGTTGGACCGTCATTCGTTTGTCCCCTCCTCTTTACTTTCCCCTTTCGTTTTACTGTTGAGTGCAGCGGTATTAGTTTTATATTGCATATGGGTGCACGATCAGCTCTGAAATTTAGAATTTCCGCGTGCATTTAAGTAATTGATTCTTACCTAAAATGAAAATTCGAGCTAGTCACGGTAGACTAGGTGGCGCAAGCTACCGCCTGATACGAACGGAATCAATGATATTACTTATGCACCCATTTAGATTGTAGCGATCTATGTCTCTAGCCATGCATACTGAACGGAAGCGCCTAAACAGAAAGCCGAGACCAACTTCACAATAGCCGCTAGGTGCGCTGACAGTCAAGTGCGCCGCATGGGGCTTATAGGGGGAGGGACCACTCTTTACGTTACACTACATTACTTGGAGTTCGAGCGAATTCCCGTGTGTTTATCGCTACGTAAAACGTGAATTTGCTGTCTATACGATCTGAGGCACTGATCTTTAATGACAGTTGCTGGATCGCGCTTCCCACTCCGCTGCAGCGCAAGTGCGTCTTGGGACACGGAAAATCGACCTTTTGGAGCCTTGTGGATGCTGGGCGGCAGCGTGCACCTGAAGACACGTTTTCTACTCGTTCGTGGTCATTCGCAGAAAACGTGTTTTTTGTAAACCTTGTTTGAACTGTAGGAATTGCCTTTGAGAACACGTAAATGTTTTTACGATGGCGCAGTACCGCAGAAAAAAGGCGCAACTCGTCCAACGCAAGTCTCACCGGTCTCGCGGCGGGATCAAAGCTTCCTTGACACGCCGAGGACACGCCGAGGTGCTGCGTCTCTGTGCCTTCGCACGCTTGGATACCTATCAAGAATCGACGTCGTGGCAAAGTTTGAAGGTGTGTCGCGCGTAGATGTCTTCTGAATCGTCCAGCTCTTTCGGGGTTCTGGATTGCCCAGCTGTTCTGGCGAGTTGCTATCAATAGAGAAAAACAACACACAACAACAACAACAGTGGTTGCTAATATGTACGATTAACCATGGCTATGTTCCAAATCTACTCGAGTGGATTACATGACAGCATAAATAGAGAAACGCTGTGGAGGACGAACGCAAAAGTATGAAACGGCGAGATCGAAATTTTTTAAACGCTGCCCGTGGGGTCTTGTGCAATCTACCGCCGTCGCCGTACCCTCGTACGCCTCTTCCGTCACCACCGGATCAAGCTCGTTTCTGGATTGCGAGTGCCACAAGTTACAAATACAGTCGAAAGAGCAAAGTAAAACGCTGCTCCAGAGGCACATACGTTTCATGCACGTTGCACTCGAAAAACAAATCCACACGGCCTCAATTCTTGGTCGGTATCCAAGCGTGCGAAGGTAGAGACGCATCACGTCGGCGTGCCAAGAAAGCTTTGATCACTCCGCGAGACCGGCGAGACTTGCGTTTGACGAGCCGCGCCTTTTTCCTGTCATGCTGCGTTTTCGTAAACATTTTCACGTGTTCTCAAAGGCATTTCTCACCGTTAGCACGGGGTTTCAACAAACTTCTTGGGCGAATGACGACAAACGAGCAGAAAATGTGTCTTCAGAACGCTGTCGCCCAGTCTTCGCAACGCTCCAAAAAGGTCGATTTTCCGTGTCCCAAGATGGCCGTCCGGTGGCCGCACTTGCGCTGCAGCGATCAAGCGGGGATGCGCGATCCAGCAAATTGTCATAGAGATCAGTGATCTGCGGTATCTGTTTCATATTGAGGTATTTAGCGCACAAAGTAGAGAGAAGAACAAGACAGAAAAGAGCGCCACAATTCTTCTTCTCTCTAATCTCTCTACAACTAACCCAAATGCCAACTTTACTCCAGTGTATCTGCTCCCGTGTCACGAGGTTTGTAGCGGGTGCCCGCGGTGTTTAAAACTAATGTTTGATAAAGCTTTGCTGCCACATTCTTCTGAGATAGCCCACCCCATGTTTTTCACCATTTGTCCCTTCATTTCGGGTGGGTTTTCTTATGGAATTTAGCGGTAACTACAAGTTACAGTTTAATTCATACAGTGCTTTCAGTAGCCATGATGCGGTGGCGCGTTCACCTCTCCACACTTCTTTTTAGTTCAGACAAACAGAGGATCATACAAGACGATGAGGTGAAACCGACTACATCGTGATCATTGAAATAATTCCCTATCCCTTGTTTTAACATATGTTTGAACGCGTATTAAACGAAAAGTGTACAGACGCGGACGGACATGTCTTGATGTCTAAACACATATCACAGCAATACGAACACATCAGGTTTGGCTTTTCCACTACCCTCCGCACCTACTCTCTAGATATCTAAAAAAAAAAAAGTTATTGGTAAAAGTGCCAAGTAAAATCTCTGCTCAAACTCTTCCACGCGTTTTATAGCGTGGTTTCCTGCTCTTGCCTTGGAGTGCGGTGAACGTGGTCCAGAGCTTTGCCAGTCCCGTTCTGCTGTTGAAGGATGCGCAATGCTCTGTCCAGCGTGTTCTCGAAAGGGTTTTGGAATGTTGTCTTATCTGTGTGGTCTTATGCCGTAGTTTGATAAGCTCCTTGTATGTTTGGCCGTTGTTGGTTATCATGTTGAATAAACTCAGAGTGGGGCAGAAATGAACATATCAGTCGAAGGAACTGTTCCTTCCACTTATATGTTAATTTCTGCCCCAGTGTCGGGTTTATTCAACGTGGTTAACATTCACCAGCTCGCCTGCACCCTTACTGTATCATCATATTAGATTATCATAAGCGTCTTCCCATTGTCAGCCTTCCGTTCGCCGCACGACTGGTAACTTTAGCGCACCCCTGAGTTTCCCAGGTACTTCGAGTCGGTATAAAACCTACTGATTTAGTGGTTTTCGATGACGCTGAGCAAGTTTCTGGGTGAAACTGCACGCTTATTTCCACCAATTAAAATTTATTTCAGATTTATTTAAATCATTTGAGTTAATTATCCGACGTATCGTGACGATTATACCTCATACTTTATGTAAGCGTGGCCATATAACTCACCTGTACAGACCACATTAACGTAACTTTCGCAACTTTCTTTTCTTTTTTTTTAGAAAAATCTAGATATGCTAATAACACCCTGTATTTACAACAAAATAAAATTGCGCGCGGACAGAAAGCACCAGTTAAGGGCAAAATAGGAATGTTTAATATATATATATATATATATATGGATATATATTTTTGTTGTAGCATTCTCCGGGGATGCTCCAAATGAGATGCAGTGTCCTTCTGCGTTGTTTTGAGCCAAATAGCTTTTCTAAAAACAAACAAAAAGGCGCCGATGCGGGCTGCAAATAAATCTCTCACTCTACGAAATTACCACAGGTTACACGTACGACATCACAGAACTACACACACGCCCTCAGAAATAAGATACACCAATCTGCTGCCATTCTGAAACGTCTTCGTTTTGTCACGTGTTTTAACGCAGAATTCAGGGGTCGGGAAAACTTATTGCTGCGTTCGGGTGGACTTTCGACCGACGACAACGCACCTGCATGAAGCAAATAGGTTGCCGCATTTATCAAAGGCAGCGTAAAATCGGCCCAGCTTTGGTTATCGGCCGGGAACCTTGCGCATGAACAGTGACAGTTTCGAGCCAGTGCCGTCCAGGAGTAATTGTACCGCGCCTCGGCGATTACCTGCATGCCGCCATGACACGCCACCAAACTGGACGCTCTATACTCCTTATGTTCTACCAGGGACGCCGACGTGCAGTCAAGCTACTGGACACCATAGAACTGATATTAATGTCTTAATGATCCACCATTAGAACTAATGGGTTGCTCTAAATCAAACCGCACGACCCCTGGTGTCTGGAGAGGCTGTTGAGTCTGTAATCACGCTGAGATGCGTACAATACTGCCAGGCTTTGCCGACTGGCCCGCAGACGTCGTAAGGTGGGGGGCTTTGTGGGAGTGACTGAGAAAGCATGCAGGTCTAATGATAGTTTGCGCAAGCATTGAGGGATGGGTGTTGGGCATATCGACGACCTGATTGGTTCGCTGGTTTTCTGAAAGGCGGCTCTCGATTTTGTCTCTCGTATACGTTGAATTAATGAATTTGTTGTTGGAGACGTCGGTTGAATGACAACCTTTGCCAATAAGATCACGTAACTGTATTAAATTAAGCGGATAGGGGTCAAAAGAGCGAGGTACAAATTTTTTTAAACCAATGCATTTTTTCCTACACATGAAACAGGAAGGGGTAGGGTGATTTTTCTTTTGTAATCGTGTATCTATATCCTTCTTCCGATAGTTCATATTTGTCGCTCATAAAAAGGGTAGCTGCGTTCTCGCTTCAATGAATTGCAGCCTGAAAAGCTTCGACGTTATACAAACGAATTGAAGAACAATGCGAGAAAGACGAAAACAAATGCACCATGACAAAATTTGTTTATCTTACATATGTTCCATGGCATTCACACGTGCCTCTGTGCCTTCCCGATTACTACGCCTACCGCTGCGTGACTCGTGGTATGAAATCGAAGGAGGAAAGCAAACAACAGTATCGATGGCGCACTAGATATATTTTTAATCACCTCTCAGAGCAGAAGGCAGTACTTGTTTTTTTTCTTCTTTTTAATCACAGCAATTGCCATTGAAAGTGACCTACATGATATATAACGTAAACCAAAACAACAGCATAAACTTTGAGGTATTTATAATGACGACAAATTGCTTGCAAGGTGGGATTACACTGGGCTGACGAAAGCCATATAAAGGTGCTTTCTCCATGATCTTCCGTGAATGAATAAAAGCCAGCGTTACGAGAGCCTAAACGAAACAAAGCAACGGGGAATTAATTTGAATTGCTTTGGCTTTGATTTTAATTTTGAGGCAGTTATCTTTACATAACGGAGCGGGCGCCGGAGAAGTCGTACCACACACCTACCAGGCGTACGATCGATATAGTACAAGATCGACATAGTAAAATATCATAAATGGTAGAGTTGATTCACCAGCGTTACTAAGTCACGTCCATTGGCGCGTTCCCCGGAGGTCTAGTAGACTTTCCTCTTTGTTTTATTCTTCCAATTTATATCAGTCAGCACCCATGACACGCCTTCAATTGACGTATAATTGTTTGAACAAATTTGTGGGAATGTTAGCCTACATATTTTTTGACGAAGAGGGTAAATTTGGTGCGTTGCTACCATTGCTCTGTCTTAACTTTTCATTTTGTTGATCGTGTCCGAACCATTATACATCTGACCAGGAGTTTCCCAGGAATTGAAAGTAGGAGGGGGGGGGGGTCTAAAGTTTTAGGGGGGGGGCATCGAGAATAGAGGAGTCGTTGCGAATTAAGGGGGTGCCTTCAGAAAAACAAGGGGGGGGGGGGGTGTACATTCCCTAGAGTGTATGTAGGGAAATCGCTGCATCTGACATTGATAAGTGTACCACTACGGAGGCGTAGTGTACCACTCGAGGTATACCTCGAGGCATCTAGCATCGAGGTATACCTCCTATCCTTTCAATCAAAGCTGATCAGAGCTCAGCGTCGTTCTGACATCACCGCAACTCCTGCGGAAGAAGCAGATGATTTGCTCTCCGCATAGCTTTGCGCATCGGCCCCTATATACTGACAAAGCCGCGCGTCGATTGTAGAGCCGTCTGCTTTGGCCCCAAGACAGCAGAGCGCAGATAAAGGCTGAAAGACACGCAAATACATACACACAGGCTAAGAGCTCACTGTCACGGCCTATCAGCCTCGGAGGATGTGTTCAAAGAAAGACGATGAAAGCCGTGACGTTGCACAATCGGCGTTATTCGATTGGCGACATGGCGACATGAGCTCGCATAACATGCACTGCACTCCGACAGCATAGTCATTCCTTCTCCCCCTCCTCTGATGCGCACACCTCTTATCTCTATGTTTTGCTTTTTACACCCGCGCGTCGACAATAGCACCGCCTGGTTTGGCCCAAGATAGCAGGCGTCATTCTTCAAAGTATGTCGCTACTTTTTCGTATAAAGGTGCTTTAATCCGGAGGGGTGTTGCGAGTTCCCGGCATCTTATTATCGCTTCGCAGCCGACCAAATTGCGGCTTTAGCCGATAAGGACGTCGAAGGACGAATCGAAAAGTAAGACACTGGACACTAAAGGACACGCCGTGCGTTTCTTCGGCCGTCAGTGGCTTTAGTAAGACACCTTCTGCGAAGCGACAAGATGAAAGGAAAGCATCAACAGTGACGAAGACAGGACAACAGACCTTCATAAGTGGTAGCGCTTTTCCATTTTCAGAGCCCCTGACAACAGCACGCAGGGCGAGACTTACTGTGTTTACGTGTTTTGCTCGCTGATATGCGCTTTTGAGCTCTTGTCCGCTGAAGGAGCAATCTCATTGACCATGGAGCGATAATAAGATGATCGAGGATTTGCCACTCGTTTCTATACATTGTCAATGAGTATATAATGATGGTACAGCACGTGTCTTGTGCTTGTGTGCCGTAACAAAAGGTGAAGTTTCTTTGCTTCGTGTCGCTACACCATTTCACTTAAACACACAAAAAAAGAAAAGCAACAGTTGATTTTGATAAGCAGTTGTCACGTTCCCCGTATGGCTCAAAACACCGCCTTCTTACGAGAGGGGTTATTTTGACCTTTATAACGGGAATTCGTTGTTAAAGTTGCCATTCGCTAGACTGTGTTTCCACAAGCTGTCTATCGCTCAAACAAGGCGAACCGGATAGATTATCTAGCTCTGTACCAGGCTCCAAAACAAGAACGGCAACATCAAAACGATGAATAACTCCGACAATTATACGGGCCAAGAAAAGAGGCAAGGCCCTATCTATAAGGCCCGCAACATACCCGCTCATGGCAGCAGCATTTTGTCTCGCGCTGGCAACAAGAACAGCGGTGGTGAGACCATCCGCCCTTGCAGACGATTCTTCCCAAGTCCAACCGGACCATAACTCACGTCATGTATACCTTGCGTACACGCTCCTCGGAGAGGGCAAAAGACATAATTACAGGACCACTAAACACGGCGGCGCAAAGGGACGGCCACCAGTTAAAGATGGGACTGCAACAGCAGTGCCATATGTGCGTTGGGTTCGGCCGCCGCCTCCGCCACCGCGGCAGCTCCGCTACGACGCAGCCGCATTACGATTGCCATAAACGCAGTCCGCTCTTCGTTTCGGTGTCGTTTAGCGGCGGTTAGGCCTAACGCCGAGTTGCTTGCACACGGGCTGGTGCTTAAGCGGCGCTGATCGCTTTTGGTGCGCCGTTGGGATTGGCGGTAATTGCATCCGGGGAAGACAGCAGAGAGGACGACCGGAAACTCGGTTCGAGTTGAGAGGGCTTAGGCCTAACTCTGCCGAAAAAAGGAGTGTGCGAAACGCCTCCGCTCGAAGCCTTAGTGTAAGGGCGAGATTTCACGTCTCGTGACTTGAACAGGAGGTTTCTTTTCGAAGTGCCGCAAGGCGCGAGCCAGTTAACGTTGGATAGAAAATGCTGAACACCTCGATGAAATGCGACAGGTAAATGAATGGTTGCTTTCAATGCTTAGGTGGCGCTATTCTCATATATCGCCATTAAAAACAACGTTCATTTCTTTTTTGTTCTTTTTTTCAATAAAATTGAGACCCTGAGTGACCCACGAATGAGTATCAGTCATCTACACGTATAACCACTGGTAGCTTAAGGAACGCCTGATGTGACTTAATCATTACGTTCACGCTCTTGCTAGGCGTCTTCTTCTGCGTTCTTGTATATGCGAACGCCACACAATTCTCGCCTCTGTGTTTCGCAAGCTGTCGATGGCTATCAAAGAAACCACAGCAGCCAAAAGAAACATCGAAGCATGATCAAATCCATTTAATGCTATTGGAAGTTGCTTCTTAATGAGCACGCTTGACAGGAGGGCTTAGGAGTTGCGTGTCAGCACCCAGGGGTTTATCCAAGATTTTCAACCTGGGGGTTTGTTAACACACCTTGGGGATGTGTTAGAGAGGTGTTGGGGAGCCCGGGGGGGGGAGGGTGTATATATCACTGGCAGCACCAGCCTTGCGTCCATGATGGCCTAAAATTTAAATCATCGGAAGGCCAGCTTCTTTCAAGTGTACGAGTGCAGCGCCACGTCACCGATCTGTCTTTATAAAATCGGCGGTACGAGATCAGAGAGGTGTTTCACACGCAGTGTCGGTACGGGGATCAAAAACACCTCATGTGGGACCGCCCCGATGTGGCTACAATTTTCCTTCGACAGAACCTCAGCAGCACACTCGCTATACTCGTATTCACCCCAAGGACCATAGTAAAGAAAGACCGGCTCCTCGCAAAACGTTACTCATTTTACCTTTCATTCGTTGCATTAAGACTACGTATGTAGATGCAACTTAGATTAGCTTCACGTTATTTCATCAAGGCGTACACGCCTAAAACGCCAAAAAACACATTTTCTTCTTTTCTACAGCCAAATCTTGTAAGAACTATACATCGCGCCTCGCACGAATAATGCGCAAAGCTTCCTTTTTGTTTTATGGGACAGCGGTTTAGGAGAGGTTGTTGATGTCGAGTCGCTTACTTATTTTTTTCTAACGGACCTATTGCTCACAGACTCGGGATTTATAGACGGTTCTGAAACTTTCTTTGGGAGGTGGATCTTCGCAATCGTCTGCGAATCCCATAGTCCCGCGTGGGCTTCTTGTTTCACCGTTTCTTTTTTTTTCTTTTTTGCTGTCTCTCCCTTTATTTATTTCTTCTAGCACACTTTGGTGCCTTTTTTTCCCCGGCACTTCGGACAAACGTTTTGGCAGCATTTACACCTACAGTCGGTTACAGCAGGAAGTCTGCAGGAAAGGCTCTGCTCCCGAATTCCCAGAGAGAAATTCCGTCACTACTCGACTTAGTATGAAGGCACCGCACTGATAACTCACGAAAGCAAGTACCATATGTCACTACACTTTGTTTTTTCTACGACTGACCAATGGGAAGCACAAAGCTCCGCCTGGGCACTGGGCGTCACGCCGAGACTTGTTTTTCGAGGGCGGAGCCTCTCCAGCTGTTCCTGTGTTGGAACGACCTACTATGCACCAACGAGAAGTTCCGCCGACGCTGCTGAGATGGCACTGCTGTTGGCACATGGGCACACGCTGCACCTCACGTGACCCTGTCTTCGGCGCGCGCAGCGCCCACACCTGGTGGCGGCAAAGCCGGACTTGTTTGTAAACAGCACGTTGGTCTATAGGTCGAGTCGCCCTGCATATCCGTGGATCATCCGCGCGGATATCAGCGGTCAAGTAGCGGATGCGGTTTAAAATGATTCAAGTTTGCGGATTGCGGATCGGATGCGGATGCCAGGGGCTGCTGATGCGTATCGGATACGGATATCCGCGGGTATACGGATCTACATTTTTTTTGCCGAGGAGGACCATAAACGTGTGCGACTGCGCAGAGTGTAGAGTGAATAACTGAGTGATACTCTGAAGGGAGGGTGCAGAATTGAATGTTTTGCGGGAGCAAATTACCGTCTTGGAGAAAAGGAGCCATTCGCAGAACAAAAATTGATCTTTACGCTAAGAAAGACCCGATTCTCACCAATCGATTTAGAGCGTTCTAACTCGTCATAAATCTGTACATAGAAAAAGTAAAAAATGTAGGGGCATCAACCGTCTTGGGAAAGCGTCTTCTTGTTTGGGAAGAAAAGAAACACGTTCTTTGGGCAAAGAAAGCCCAAAAACGTACAAGCCACAAGAAAGTAGATGTCTCCTTGACAAATAAAACGTAACATGTGCGCGTTTTTTTTTTTTACATTTTGCATATGTTTTTGTTACGTATCTGGCTCGGAGCACGCAGTTATGGGTTTTGTGTTTAAAACTAAATCCAATAGGAAGTGCTGTCATTATTGACTACTGCGATCATTTCGCAGTGGTCTACTCGCGTAATCCTCTCCCACTTCGTTATTTTTTTTTTACTTAAATAAAATCACGCAAAGTTATCAGTGAATGATCGCTTATAATATAAATGCGATAAGACAGAAAGAATGCAATAAAGTGACTTTCACCGTATTTGGACTCAATCTTTGCACAAGGATAAGCATACGACTTATAAAATACCAATCAGACGCCTTTTTTTTTTTTCATTCACGCTTGATGTTACAGCGTAAGACGATTGCGCCGATTGCGGGTCGGATGCAGTTACGAATTTCGCGAATACGGTTCGGACGGGGACACGAACTATGCTGATGATGATCGGATGCGGATACAACAGTGTGTTTTAGGGAACCGTTTTCGCCCCTCCGATACGGTACGATATGGGCCTTCCGGTACGAATTGCGCATGCGCGAGTCTTATGCGGTAGCACATGCGCAGTTCGTACCGGAAGGCCCAGCGTACCGTACCGGATGTACAGAAACGGCTCCCCAAAACTCTCTATTAGGGAGTTTTCGTAAACCGCTTTCCTCCTCCCGCTAAGCTATCCGCAACGAAGAGACCGCTACTACGCCTGCGCGCCGCTAGCCTTGACTGAAGAAGCCCGGATCTCGTAGCGGGTTGCGGAGAGCGTTGCGGGATGGCGGAAACGATCTACGAAAACTCCCTATTAATTTAAGAACACTGCGGACGCCGTTTGGTTGCGCATATAAAGTATCCGGATGCGGATGATGAAACTGTTATCCCCGCAGGGCTCTATCTGTAGGCTAACCCGGTCCCTGCTCCCTGACAACAAACACCGCTATCGTACGCTGTCGACTCGTGTTCATTCAGTGAGGGTACGAGTGCCAGCCGAACGCTGACACGGCACTCGTATCCAATCAGCGCTCCGCTCTGGCCTTCTTCGAGTGATGCCCGAAAATTGAGCATGCATTACGGCCTCGTTACCTAAATGGCGTTGTTTTTAAATCGCCTTTTCGTTACTTTGTGTTAACTAACACGGAAAGAAATCACGAGAAATAACGAGTCTTAAAGTTTAAACGGCGGCAATTTCCGCCGTTTCCACTTAGACAATGAGTGCTGCATTGTGTCAGAACAGCTACAAACTTGCCGCAGAATTCTTGCGTGAGATATTGGTCGCTGGGTTTAAATGATTCGATCCACATCCCTGCCCGTTGGGTCTGGATGAGTATCGCTACTACGCCATACACGCTAAACACCCCAGGCTAGCGGTAGTACCGCACTGGCTGAATTTCTCATCTACACCAGAATCACCAGACACCCGCTGGAGCTGATTAACTTCGCGAACAAACGCACAGCACAACCTGTATTTATCGTGTTCTAAATTCAGAGTTCGAAACATTATAGGTTGTCCCTAGTTTGTGCGCGCAAAGGAGAACAACCAGAGCATTGCGATGAAACGCCTTGAGCGGTCACCGTTTGGGCGTGGCGAACACTCTAAGAAATGCCTGCGCGTCTACTTTCCCGCAAAACACTCGAAGAGCCATTCTCTGCGGATCTAGGAAATCAGCTGAGCGAATGATGAGGCGGAACATCCGTTTAGACCTAAAAATGAAGTCTGCGTTGTGGCATTACGCAATGCAAAGCGTCATGCTTGCATTGCGTGATGGGAGCAGACTTTTTGAGGTCTAAAGAGATATTCCGCCTCATCATTCGCTGAGCTGATTTCATAGATCTCAGAGATTGGCTCTTCGAGTGTTCTGTGGGTAAGTAGACGCGCAGGCATTTCTTAGAGAGAAGGGCGAAAACTACGGTCCTTGGAGCAGCGCACGTGACAGACTTCGATAGGACCACGGCAGGTTATCAAGTGTCTGTAAAAGTGTCTCGTTTCCAAGTTTTGATCGGATCGTCGGAGCATTATTATGTTGAGTCGGGCATTGAAACATCAAAAAGCAACCCACACGATAATTTCGAAACAGTACGTATACTTTTTTTTGTTTTGTTCGCATTACGAAATCTACCAAGTACGCGGAATTGCACTACGAAACAGAAATAGCGTCACTGTTTCTTTCATTATTTTATTTGTTACTGCTTCGAGGAAAAAGCATGAAACCGGAGCTGGCGTCGAAAATAGAATGAGGAGCACATATGGGCAGCCTAACTGGGTTACAACCCCAACGTCGAAATAAATAAATTCTACGAGGTTACAACTGGGAGGTTGGGGGCGGAGGTCTGCAGCATATTCTCAGTCCCTCCATATCTGGAACGCGAAACCTCCAATTTCTCTCTGGTAGTTTATTTTTGTGCTCATTGCTCTTTAGGTGAAACTGCGGTAGCGCCACCCCCAAAAATTGGGTTGTGTGTATGTTTATACAGCCTAGAACTTGGTCTGCCTCAACAAGCGCATTACAGAAGCGCAGTCATCGCGTAGTTCTATATACCCCTCAGGCTTCGGTGTAATTTCTTAGCGAACTGCAAGTTAAACCACTTGCTTGAAAGCGGTAAACCAGGCGGTGGCCTAAAGAAATGCTACGAAAAGAACGCAAAAAAAAAAAAAAAACATTTACTTCCATTCTAATGTTAGTCTTTTGTTTTCTTTCTTCCTGCCACTTTTTGACCATGCGGGCTGTTTTTTCAACAGTCAAGCGACACCACTTTCCCGGTTTACCGTATAAGCAGGTCGTTTGCTAGAAAACAAAACAAAAACAAACCTGTATATAGGTACCCACACCTGTGTAAGTAGCCTAGGCGTTGGGGAGCCCGCATGAAATCTTGCGTGCGCATAAACGCGCACGTTTTGTAGATTGTTAATTTGCTATTATCGTGTTCAGCGTTTTCCCGAGCAAAACGAAGCAGGTTGAATAATTGCGATTGAAGCATCCCACGCTCATGCTTTGCGAGCACCATTTGGGAAAATGTTTGGGAAGAGATAAAGGGGGCAGAAAGCGGTTGAGTCACTTTTATTAGATAGTGTGTGTGGTAAGTTGTTGTGGTAACGGTATTCCAAGTAACACATGACTCTTACCGGGAATGTTTTGTAAGAGTTACGTTACGAGAAACATGACGGCGTTGCTATTTATAAGTAATGTGTAGAGCATCACATCACTCGTTAGTTTTCATTGTCAGAAACCTCGACTAGTTTAACGGAACATCTAAATCGTCTATAGACCGTTTTATTGAAAGAGGGCGAGAGAGAAGTGGGAAAGGGCCGCCGCGAGCTTTCCTCCTTGCATGGGTGGGGGCGAATGGAAGAAAAACCCGGATGGCGTTCATGAAACTATTTTATCGAACGCCATCATTTTCGCACGTCATTGGCAGACGAAAAAGATCAGCTTCCGCCCCGACCCGGTGTGGGCGCAGAATCCGAAGAGGCGCTGCTACGCCACACTAGAGCCGCCATTGTTGACCTCCTCTCGTCTTACCGAGATGCCAAACCACTGAAGCGGGGTTCACGAGCCTCCGCAAGGGCCTATGCTGGGGAGAAGGACAGAGTCGAATCTAAAATGTCAATAAACTGTCCTGCTGTGGTAAGGATCAAGTGAAGTGAATAGAATAGAGGAAGCAAAAATCATAGAGCCATTCCACTCTGCGAAGGAGGATGACCAGCGAATCTTTTTAGCACACGCCACAGACGTATAGAGATCATATACCAACTCTAGAGGAAAAGGTCCGCCATTTTTTCATGCATTCTGGCTGCTGCAAGCAGCGGAGCATGGAGGCAGACCTTTGGTTTCGCACACATCGTTACCAACTGCCTTCGAATTCACGAATATAATTATATCATCAGAGCAGTTTCATTAACTTCAACAATCCACGTACTTACCGGTGGAAAGATGTGCGCGTTCCTTTTAAAGCTTTCTTTTGCATAGCGCGCAGGTGTACGGCCTCGCGTCAACGCAAAACTAAACCAGATAAGCGCTTCGCTCTACGGTTTTGATAGGCGCGAGTGGGCGCGCCCCAGGAATACGAAACCGCGCAATCAACAGATTTCCGAGATTTCGAAAGAGGGTAAGTTAATGCAGAGTAATGAGCATATTACTATTTATAAGCGTTAGAATAGCTCAGAATTTAGTTTACAACGTTAAATTATCGCTGTTTATTTTGCTGAGAGTTTTCAGACTTCGCGATCACCATTGCGACTGTCGTCCTTCAGCTGGCAACATTGTTTTCTTTCTCTCGTGTTCTGTCGCTCTCTTTCGCGACCTTTCACTCGGGACTCCAGATGTCGGCGCACAGGATTTACCACTCCTCCTCACCCACCTTTACCCCCTGCCACAGACGTGACACAGAATTTGAAGCAAAGATACGAACACATTTCTTGTCTTGATCGGTGGTCATCGTGACGAAAGGTACGCACACACGTTTCGAGGACTATCGCCGCCCCGAGGAGCCGGAGGAAACTAGACACGCGCGACGGGACCGCCCCCGGCGGAAGGAAAGGAAACTAGGCGCGCAAGCGCTTGGAACGACGACAAAGAGGAGGCGGTGCGCTTCCCCCTCCTTCTCCTTCCCGCTAATTGTCGAGCTAAATTTGGTGGGGAAATTTTTCCGCTAGATTTAGCCAACGAGAACTTAGGCATGAGCGAATAGGAACACCAAAAAACTAATCACAAAGAAAAATGCGAGAACTCATCAAACCGCGCATTAAAGTTAAAAAAGAAATCGAACCTAACATTATAGTTATAGTATTGGATCGTCTATTTTTGTGCGTGGAATTAACAGCTACGAAGTTCTGGTTCTGTATTTTCGATTAGTATAAGCTTCAAATAAGGCCGGGCAGATCCCCTGCATCTGAGAGGTTTTTATTCCATTTTAACTTTGGGCCGTTTATTCTGAAAGCTTTTAGTCTCGGTATTCGTAGTTAAAGTGACGCTTCGTAAAGTCGCTATAACGTCCTTACAGGGCGTTATAGAAGAGCGTGCATGGCTTACAGGTGCGCCATAAAGAGCTCGAAATACTTACACGTGACGTTACGAATATTCGGTTTTGACGCGCACGTTGATGTTTATTTAAAAAAATACTCTTTTTTTTATTGCCATTGAAAAGGCGCATAACATGTGCGAGGGCTTTCGTATACCACTCGCAAACTCTTCTATACGTTCATATTTATCGGAGGCCAAAAAGCCCGCCGAAGAAAAACAAAACTAATAACAAAAATATTGACATTTAAGCTATGTCACTTTGCTAAACACCAAACTACTACACAGAGGAATTAGCCTATTGCTGAAGAGATGTAAAATATGACTCTAGAGAGCATAATTAAGCAAAAATACATGGTTGAAAAAAAAAGAGCATATGGAAAGAGCGAATGAACTAATGATTTTGGTATTACAGATAGCAGAAGCGTATTGTTAAACAAAAATAGCTATTCTTTAAGCAGATGGAAAAGTTATTTATCTAAAGGGTCCAAAGGGCATTACAAGAAAGAGTAGAGAAAACATTAACGAGGCAAAAATGCGAGCAAAGAATAATATTATGATAGGAAATAAACAGCCGAGTAATAAGTGAATTTTATCATTTTTACATGTTTCAAGTTTGTGATTGGTATCTCATTCTTAGTGCATAGAAGAGGAGAAGTTTGTTCTTTATACGTAGAAAAAGAAGATAAGCAATACAAACCAAGAACTGTGAGTCAGCGCTGAGCGATTGTGTCATTTTTAGTGTGCCTGTGTCCGTGAGTATTTTTCTTTCGGTGAGCTGTAGCGTTAAATAGAGTTCAATAAGTTCTAAGCCTAACATAGAAGCGAGAACTCTAGGACCAATAACACAGTTTTATTTCTCAACCCAGCCTCCCCGAACATCAACACACTTGACACATCGCTTTCTAAGTTATCTTATTCCTGAAGAGAAACAACTTTTGTCACGCCCCTAGAAATAGTGATCAACCGCCTCCTTGAGGTCATCATCATCGAGAAATCGGTGTCCTCAAAAGTTTTTCTTCAAATGTCGAAACAGGAAGAAATCACTAGGGGACAAGTTGCATGGAATAGGCTGGATGGTTGGCACCTTCGAACCCGCATTCCCGTGCAACGTTGGACGTGTGCGCTGGAGCATTGTCGTGAAGAAGCAAGACCCTCTCGCTCAATTTTTCCTGGCGTTTTTCTTTGGTGGCCTTACGCAACCGAACCAGCACTTGGGCGTATATGCGCCTGGTATCGTAGTTTCGGGCAGTAGGTAATCTATCAGCAGAACACCATTCTCATCTCAAAAAGTTGTCGCCATGAGGCTGCCCGCTGAGGCTGTCTTGAATTTTACGTGCGGAGAAAAATTCTTGCGCTTCAAGGCCATGCTTTCTTGCTTGCTCTCGGGGTCCCAGGGGTAGATCCAGGTTTCATCTCCCTCTACCAACCACCGGTAAAAGCAGCTCTCATCAGCGTTCATTATTGCTAACATTTCACAGCATTCTCCTCGACTCTTCTTCCTTTCAGGTGTCAAAATTTTGGGAACCCAAAGTGCACAAACCTTGGACATACCCAAATGTTTGTGAAAGGTCGTTTTCACGGACTTAATACTAATGTCCACTTCTGTAGTGACCTGCTGGAGAATCGTAACACGCCTATTCACCATGACGATGTCTTTTACTTTGCGACACATTTCCTCAGTGGTTTTTTTAACCAGGTGATCAGCCCGTGGGTCGTCTTCCAAAGACTCCCTGTCGTGCTTAAAGGGCAACTCCGGTCCATACTTTCGATTTTGCGATTATGACTGTTTTTAGTGCAGTCAGCATCCGTGAATTGCAAGGTGTAATTTTTTCTCGTTATTGTGCATAGTTTTAAGGATATCGACGCCTCAAAGTTTTGTTTGGGGCGCGGCCAACAAAACTGAAACTAGCCGCTCGAGGCCTCGGCAACACTGGAAATCAGCCGCTATGTGAACGTGACGTCAGGATCGTTCTCGTTCAACGAGTACGCAGGCCGAGCGCTGCTACGCTAGCCGTCTAAAGATAGGAGGTAAGCTGATTTTGTTTTAATTCTGTATACGTGGTAGTTATCCAGCATATGTTGCAAGAGTTAGTGCGTATACCCAAAAGCTAGCGACTGGAAAACCCGTGAACTCGTACGGTGCCGTACTCGGCGGCCGCCACCGTGCGTGCGCTATGCCGTACTCGTCGCTTGTATACCCAAAAGCTAGCGACTGGAAAACGAGTGAACTCGTTCGGTGCCGTACTCGGCGGCTGTCGCCGTGTGTGCGGTCTTCCGTACTCGTCGCTAGGCCTAAATTGTCATCGGGACTCCGTGGATGAAGAGGCGTTGCTCTATGCCGCGCTGCCGGTGACGTACAGTACTGGGGCCCTCTCGCTTTCGCGCTGCGGGTCAGTCCCAGACACGAAGCTTTGAGGCTCTCCGGCGCGGGCCGCGGCGCCCGAACACACGTGTGCTGGACTGTACACGTCTGTTTTTTCGTTCTTTTTCCTCGGGCGCGTAAAAGCCGATGTCCAAAGTAAACTCGTCGAACAGCGTTCACCCACACCTCCAATCTCCGGTCCGTTGGAAACTTGTGAAAAGCACCTCCGTGTTGCGCAGCGGGTTGTTTGAGCAGCCCACAGCGCTACAAGTTGCACTCGGCATGTTTCGAGGAACAGCTGGGCAGTCTTGGGCGCACCGAGTTGCTCGCTAAAACGAGTCTTGGAGTCCTCACAAGCAAATAAACAAAAGGCTATACCGAAGCTACACGGGCTACAGATAAAAGCAACGGCTAAACACGCCAATCACAAGCCGAAGTAGCGGTGGTAGCGGCTCAAAGAAGCGCACTCCGCGCAACGCCCGTACCGGAGGAAAAAAGAGAACGATACTGACGTCACGGCCCAATGTTGCTTTAGCGATCGGCAACCCGCTGGCCGCCCGCTAAGGAGCAGCGGCTCGCGGCGGGTCGCATTTTTATTATCGGCATTAGTTGAGAATGCGGCGTCCCACGGACGTAATATTTTGGCTGAGGTCGTATTTTGTGTCACTACAGCGACACCAGTAATTTATTTCATTTTGAGTTTTGGCCGGAGTTGCCCTTTAAACAAGGCTGCCCACCCTTTTGACAGTACCATACGACGGCGCACTGTCCCCGTACTCACTCTTCATGCGCTCATGAGTACTTTTCATTTCATTTATTAGCCATTTACACTCTAAGAAAAAAGGGAGCGCGACTTAGTCCCTCGGGGGACCAAATGCGCTGACACTACCATTAGTCCCCTAGGGGAGCAACGGTGACGGGAGCAACTGTTGCGCCCCGTCCGTTAGTCCCTCGCACTAGCACCGTCGGGACTAACTGTTGCACCGTTTCATTTGCACCTCGAGGACCAACTGTTAGGCCCTTGCACTTGGTCCCCCGGGACCAACTGTTACACCGTTTCAATTGAACCCCGAGGACGAACTGTTAGGCCCTTGCGCTTGGACCCCTGGGACTAACTGTTACACCGTTTCAAATGAACCCCGAGGACCAACTGTTAGGCCCTTGCACTTGGACCCCTGGGTCTAAACGTTGCGCCCTTGGATTTAGACCCCTGGGACTAAAGGTTTATCCTTTGCATTTGGTCCCGAGCCACAAATCTCCGAAACGAAATGGTGCAGTTCAGGTTAAACATAGCTTTATTGCCTCGTAGATACACATCACATTCAAGGATGACTGAAGTCGAAGTTCCTGGGCGGTACAATCCACGATAAGGCCAAATTCCGAAGAGTGCACTTGCGTCGACGATGGCTTGGACACTGAGACGTCTGTCGAAACCGGTCGTGGTCCCAGCACCGTTTATTGGGGCACCGGCAGCTTCTTGCCTGTTTGCGAGGAATTTGAATTATTAGTAACAGGGCAGCGTGAAATACCCAATCGCTGGATAAAAGTATGAGACATAACACACGCATTATAAAATAACAAATATTCTGCATAAGTGCTACAATGGTTCACATCCAACATGCGATCTGTTGACAGCAGACCAGCGCAATATTCGATTTTTAGTAGACCGTTCGCTGCGAATTACCGACCCAGGGCGTGCGTGCTCAAACTATGCTTCAAAATGACGGCACGAGCTCCTGCCATCAACGCGAAAGTCTAGTGTACAATCGAATAAATGTCTCCATTAATGCCGGTTCTCACACGCAGCGAAGCGCTGCTCACGTGTCGTGAGCTACTTTTTGTCTGCCATGAGCAACAGTTTTGACGGTGCGATACAAAGCTGGTGACCGATCCCGTCAGCACGTGCGTAGCGCACCGCTGCATGTGTGGACAAGCCTTTATGGTCAAGCGATCCTGCCAGGGTCAGCAAAACACACACACAGACACACACAAAAATAAGCAATCGGTAGAACTGGCGTTTCGCTCGATACGATTGAATATGAGGTTTCTGTGCTGCATAACAAAATCAACAACCATGGTGTCAAAAAGAATAGAGCATGGCGCGCGCTTTGCAAGCTAGAGAACGCGCTCAAAATAAAACACTTTCTGAAGCCGCAGTTAATGAATACACCATAAACAAAAGTACTTCGACATACCTTAATCGGGTTCCCTTGACTTGTGACTTGAGAACAGATCAAGTGCAGTGCTGCAGCACCGCGAATCCAAACCGGATCCCGCAATGATCGGAGACGACGCAAGGAGAAAAAAACGCTTCCGACGAAGGCTGCATTTCAACTCTCAACTGACTAAAAACAGGTTCTTTTCAAACAGAGACCCCTTCCCATTTTCCCGACGGACCCTATCTCCCCATCTGCCAACCCCCGCGTGTGCGAGGATTACAAGAAAGAATGCGCGGGGGGGGGGGGGGGGTTGACGGGAGGAGGAAGGGCGCGCTCGAAAATCTCTTTTCCCCCTCCCACTACACACGGACACAGCCACACAGAAGAGCTCCAAGAAAGGGGAGAAGGTCGCCACTTTGAACAGGCCAGTCGAGTGACGTACAAGCAAACACGTTTTATTTTTTTTTATTTTCTCTCTCTCTCTCTCTTTTAAGTATTTTCAGCTTTCTCGGGTGGCTTTTTTATTTTATTTTTTAGTTCGCATTTGTTTTGTATTAGTAGGGTGTTGCCATGGGTGACGTTGCGGGCGCGGTTCGTTCTTCGTCGTTCACCTGGAATGTTATCTGAAACAGCGACGACGATGGCGTGAAGGCGTCTGGATACTGCCCCTAAATGTGCTTTTTGAGTGGAACGTGCTGTGCATCAAGTGTGTCGTTGCGGATTTTGAGTTCGACATTGGACTACCCAGAAAGGTTGGTCACGGGGAGACGCAGAGACGAGTCTCCACGTGTTCTCAGTAATTCAGTTTTAGCGATTGAAGTGACCATTTATTCTGACTGCGAGACTCCGGTGTTGAAAGCGCGGCTTCTACAAACTGCTAAGTCTCATTTAAGAGAAGAAAAAAAGTGTTAGTATTTGGAAGTGTTGCGTTTGGATAAATGCTAGCTTTTTACGCGAAGGCAAATTACGTGAATGGGGCTTGTGAAATGTCAACAGATCATTTTTGACGAGATAGTTGGGTAAAGTCGAGTAAACACATTCGTTAACTCGCATTCACACAACGCGTGAAGCTCTACCATGTAATGTCTTAACATTCGTGGCACATTAAACAAATTCGCCAGTTTCGTCCGAGTTTTGTCAACACTTTCAGCCGTGCTGGGCTGAGTCTCGCCGATCCCCAAGACAAACGAAATAGCATCCGTCCTAATGGCGAACATTCCGTTTGCCTTCGGGGACTAAAAGATACAGATGCACCCGGTCTGAGGGGGACTAATGGATGCTTTTGCTCGCGCACGCTTATCGGTTAGTCCCAGTCGATCGCAGATAGTCCCCAGCTTTTGCGCACGGTACCTAGCTTGAACCAGATGGTCCTTTCGGGGAGCAACTGGGAGTTCAGAGGACCAAATGCTGCCGTTGGTCCTTAAGGCCAACTTTTCTTAGAGTGTAGAGTAGGGTGGCAGGGACAAAAGGTACTTAATAGCACCTGACCAAGGTCCCGAGCCCCATACAGGTTTCAGAGCGGCAACACAGATAAAAACAATAAAAAAAGAAGAAAACAAAAAAGAAAAAAACAAACCAAGGTTTACACACTTTCATACAATATATTATTCATGCTTCAAAATATAATCCTTTATTCTTTTTTTGAACGTATCTATTGAAATCACTCTTTCAGCTATTTCCAGAATTTGAGGATGCATGTTTAGAAGTTGGGGAATTCGCTGTGTTAATGTTTGTTCACCATAGCTAGTACGTGTTTGACCTCTAGCATAATCCACATGTCTTAAGTTGTAGTGAGTTTCTCTTAAGGGAAATTGGGCGTGGAAAGACTCCTTGTCAGTTTTGAGATAATGAAAGATGACTTTTGTAAGATTGAACATTATTAACTGTTGTATAGTAAGCAAGCGATGTTTTTAAAATAAGCAGATGTGTGATCGTTATAACTTAAACACTCAATAGATCGGATCGCTTTTTTCTGGAGCACTAGTAGTTTTTCAAGGTTATTATTAGTTGTCGTACCCCAAACCAATGAGCAGTAATGTAAATGGGAGTGAACAAGTGCATAGTATAATTGGCGCTTAAGCCATGTTGGTAATAAATATCTTAATTTGTATATTATGCCAATCGATCTGGAGAGTGTTATGGACAACTTGGACACATGAGTTGTCCAGTTCAGATGTTCGTGAAACCATACACCCAGGAACTTTAATGATTCAACCTTCTCCAATTTGTAGGAGTTAAACTTTATATCTATGTCGTAGTTAAGCTTCTTATTTCTTGCCCCAAAAACAATATATTTAGTTTTTAAAATATTCAATTCAAGCTGGTTTGCAACTAGCCACAGTGATAAATCATTTAACCAACCATTAGCTGTGCTTTCAAGATACTGGAGGTTACTATCGGAAAAAAATACATTCGAGTCGTCTGCGAATAATACCATTTCTGAGTGATGCGAAATGTTAACGATATCATTGATGTAAATAAGAAACAGCAAGGGTCCTAAAATTGATCCTTGCGGGACGCCATACGCTATTTGATGGATATCTGATTTGACGCCGTTATAAATGGTAAATGCCGGCGCTTTTCCTCTTTCAGCGAAGATTCAATCACGGCACGGTGCTTGATGCTGTCCTTCGCTTCAGACCATCGCCGCCTGGTGACTTTCAACGTAGAGCCACGCGAGATCGACTGAGAGTGTATAGAGCACCGTCACATTTGTCTCGATGGATGATGGAATGTATATGGAACGTTCTAATACCCTCTATCTATGGCACCATAGTTAGGCTTAGAAATGATTGAGCACCCGTTGTAGGCTGGACGGGTCCCGAATACAACTTCCCGCACATGGGTTTGCTATAAAACAAATAAAAACAAAAATGGTGTTACTTTGGTGTCATATAGCTTATGTACGTATCATGCACGCAGTGGTAAAGTATGAGATATATAAAAATATTAACTTGCACGTTGCTAACTCCTAAAAAATTTATATAATTAGCAATGCACAACACATTCGACATAAAAAAAATTAATTGCAGTTCTAGTTTTAAGGATCACAATATCTGTAATTAGTATTCAGAATGTTGTGAAAACTGCCTAACTTGTGGTCAACGGCAGGCTCTTTAGGCTCTCTATCAGCTTTAAGAAGTCTTAAGATGTTTAAAACAGCTTGCACCAAGTATTTCTTTCGTAATAGATGGGTTCCTGGAGACGGTTAAAGACTTGAACTTTTGCAGACAGTCATGCCGAGAGCAATCTTCAACGTCAAGTGTTCCACCGATTCACAGTTAGTAGAGCCTGTAAACATTGTAGGTTGTAAATTGAAATTTTATGCTGTACAATAGAAACAATCATGCGTAAGGACTAGCTCTACCTAAGGGAGCTTTGTAGTTACTACGGCAAGATGGTTTCGGAACACCAAGTGTTCTTTTTATTGAGTTCCTGCTCTAACCTTGTCCCTAGCTAACATTTCACATTTGTCACGATCCTAAGATAGGTTTCTAGAAATAGTTTTTCTTGATCTATACTAGATAATTTCAGTTCATCTACTTTCTCGCAAAGCATTCGGGAGAGTCAAACCCTCTAATGTACGGAGAGAAAAAAAAGAATGGCGCAGCAGGCATTTTGTTTAGATCTAAGGAAAACAGTCGGTGCTGCAACAGTAATATTGACACTTCACATATTTATGTCATGCTCAATGTGTCAGTGCAAACTGTTTCTTTTGTTGGTCAACACTCATTTTCAGTGGAATGATTCACCGAGCACACTCCATAGACTGCAGCGATTGGCTCTCCGAAGTGCTATGCAGGAATGTAGATGCACCAGGTTTCTTAGAGTGTACGTCTGACGCATATTTATTCGTATATTGCGTGTGCTAACTGTATCCATGGCAATATATATGATTGTATCCACATATATTCCACCCGACATTTTTAAAATTTTTATTATGACATTTGAGGTTTTAATTATACCTTTCTACTAATATGTGTCTGTTGAACCGAATCGAAGCTCACATATCTTGTCTTTCACTATTACGGCATTATATAAAACGGTTGATGCAAAGCGAAGATTCATGTTACCGAAACCGTCATGTGAGTTAAGGTAGAGCCAATAAAAACTCTACAAAGTAAATTTCGTAGAGCAGAATGGACAAAGGAAAATGAAAGTTCTTGTTAGATATGCGTTGGATGACGTTGCTGCCGCATTTCTGTTGTGTTTCAAGTAACTCTGTCGCAGGCAGTGTTGTTTCATCGTTGCTTAAGACTATCCGATCCACATCCAAGGTGTTTTATTCAACAACGTTCCTCAGAAAAGGTGTATTTCAAGATCTGAGCCACCCACCCATCATGCATAGATGTGGCAAACATTCATGTTCATGCCCATTATGGTTTGCAAAGTCTAGGTTTTTGCACTGATTTATTGAATCCATGCTGAAACTGGGAGGTGTTCTTTGGCTTTCAGTCGAAAGAGAAAAACGTTCCTTGAAATTAAAACCTTTGAGAACTCTTAGCACAAGGAATGACATTAAAGCGGTGTCTTAGATTTTCCTTTTCTTTTTCTTATCTGTAATTCCTTCCTTATTGCATGCGAAGCTTTGAAATTGTTTATCTAGTTTATTTTCTATTCATTTTATTGCAGGTGCGCAGGCAGCGTTCATCGGAGTTGTGCTGGCCCTCCACGCACAAGCAGCGAGCTCCAGAGCGGGGAGAGTGTGAGTTTGTCTGATCTGACTGCTCAACCTTTGTTCACTTATGAATTTATATTTATAATATTTCGAGCACACTTAAGCTTTGTGTGTTGCTCAGACAAATTTGTGTGAGGAAATCTACCAGACCATTAGGTTTTAATTTGTTAGTGTTCGACGAGGACCTTTGACAAGGTTATCGTGCTGGTTCACGCCTACGAAACCAGCAAACTTTTATACAACTCGCTGCTGTGCATCATCTCAAATTACGATATGCAAATAGACATGTATGGTTTATTCACCCGTATGGTTCCTGTATGAAACTGGTACATCGGGAAGGGGTTGGGGGGGGGGGGGGCTTCAACTCATGGCTCCGTCAAGCTGGTATAACCTTTCCACCGGTATAGGATGCCCCATAATACGATATGGTTGTACGGTTCCGTCCACGATCATCATTCCGCCTTAATCCTCTATACTTGTACCGCCTTTAGCTGGTATAGTATGTCCCATAATACGCTATGCTTGTATGAGACCTTTTCTGTGATCGCTCCAATATCGAGATTATAGGGATATTGGGTGTTTCCACGTCAGGTCGTACAATCATGATCCGGTCTTTTTTTTATTTATGCAATACATATAATATGTGAAAGCAGTGTTTCTGAGAGGTGCAATCAGCTATATTGGAACGCAGTAGCGAATAGTTTTCCGAAGATATGATATTTCCAAGCTCGAGGCATGGAGATTGCTAAGGTTTCAATATAGTACTTAGCACAGCTGTTAATATCACACCGACGCAGGAATGTAGTAGTAGTTTCTCTTATTTTATGAAAGGTTTACAACATGTACACAGAATATTAAAAAAATACAATAAAATAATTACATGAAGAAAAAAGCTACAAAACACGTCAAGTAAATACGTTTTAGAGACACATTAGAAATGTGCTTACCAACAAACTATTTCATATAAAATGGCGTAAAATGTATCAAAATTATATTCTTTAAACACATTTTACGAGTATATAAAATATATGTTTATTCATTCTTGTGTTTTTTTTATTAATGCAGAAAGTCAGCAGATTTTGCTAAATGTAACAAAATCGCAGCCCCTATTAAAAAGAAAATTCCCATTTTTTTTACTGAATTCTCTTTAGTCGCCTGCAGTGTCGTGAGATACCACGTGATGGCAAAACATTGAGTAACATATGGCCTCCAAAAAGAAAAAAGAAAAACGACAACAAACCTTCACTCAAGTTCAGCTAGCTTGTCTTCGTCATATGGGCTGTGCCGCACGACGTCGGCTCGAAAAAAAACATGATAGAAAATACGGCAAAAAAAAACACAAAAAACCGAGGACAGAGAAGAGAGCTACGCATGACAGGGCGTAACTTGCAACCAAATTTTAATAGAACGCACACATAAAAAGATTGAAACCGCACATGCGCACAGAGAATATATTTAAATAGAAAAAGAAACGGAAGCCAGACGTCACTGCTGGTTGTCTGAAGCTCGACTGATAAATGCCTCCTCCTTACCAGAGAGGGCGATAGAGGGAGCGCTGGCACAAATATTTAGATCATGGGCACGAAGGCCTCATGTGTAAAGGGACATTTTCCAGAAGCGACAAAGGCTGTACAGCGGTGCTGCTTTATCGCAGGGTTCAGGGGTTTCCCCACGAACTGAAATAAGGGGGGGGGGACTTAGGGGAGGGGCATCGAGAATAGAGGAGTCGTTGCGAATTAAGGGGGTGTTTTCAGACAAACAACAAGGGGGGGGTCCCCCCCCCCCAAGAAGCTGTGTAGGGAAATCACTGGCAGGGTTGTTGAAAGTCGTGCCTTTCTTAACTTAGATTTACATTGCCGTATCATCGCGTTACCGCCTAAGAGCCGCACTTTAAGCGCACCTATCCCTGGGCCTTTTGCTACGAAGGACTCTCGGCGGACGCCACTGTTGCCGACAGTTGAGAACCGTATGCACAGCCCAGTACCGTGAAGCGCAAAGCCCGCACTCCAGAAAGGTCTGTTACCGCGAAAACTAGGCCAGGGATGTACTATCTGAAAATCCGTTAACTTGGTGTTCAACGTTGTATGACGGCAAACAAACCAGCTTACCCTACAATGAAATGCAGATAGAAGTGGATAAATACAAAAGATTCGTTGTTGGGTGTTTCTATGTCAGTTTATACAATGATAGTGCGGGTCATATTTTGTATATTTCCCTAAAATACTACATACTATAAGTTATGTACTATATGCTATATAAAAGGCATGTCCTTGGGAGAAGCCCTCCGCTGTATACCTATACGCATACAGGGTGTTTCACGAAACACGGGCCAAATCGTTCCTGTGAGAAGTACGCATGGCACAGAAAAAATATTGATGTAGTGTTGGTCCCTTTCTAAAGGCAAATTTAGAAAAAGGAAACAGTTTGATATAATTAGGTTATTAATTGTTTTTACCAATTAATTTGGTATTTAATAAAATTTAAGGAATTATATCAACTATAACATGGTAGGCATCATCGAAAACGATTAAATCTACCCACATTATTAAGATTTTGAAAGAATGTGGGGGGGGGTAGGCACGCAGCCAGGATTTTGGTTTATTTACCAAAATCCTGGCTGCCCATTACAAAATGCTGTATGAGGGGAGGGCGGAGAGGAGGTCCCAGCAAAATGAAAGATTTCAGGGGGGTGAGGGCGCGCCCCATGCCCCCCCCCCTTGCTACGTGCCTGGGGCGGGGGGGGGGGTTAGGAGGCAACGCAATGGATCGCAAATATAAGGCTAAGCTAGGGTCAATAAACTGCCTACACCCTACGATAGAGCCTCACCACTGTACAGCCTTTGTCGATTCTCGAAAATGTCTCTTTGGAGCCGACGTCGTGAGGCAAAGTCAGAGAACCTATTTCAATTTGAGTAAAGGTTTGTTGTCGTTATTCTCTTTTGGAAGTCATACGTTACTAAATGTTTTGCCATCGCGAGTTACTTCAAGACACAGCAAACGTGCAATCTTGCCACAGTTAGAGAAATCTGCTGCGTTTCTGCATTAATCACACAACTATAATAACGTCTCAGCATATATATCTTATATATTCGTAAAATTCCTTTAAAGATGCTTATTGTGATATATTTTGCGCCATTTTATATGAAGTAGTTTATTGGTAAATGGTCTGTGAACATATATCTGAAACGTGTTTACGTGACGTGTTTCGTACCCTTCTTGTATACAAATGCTTTATTTCAATTATAATATTTTGTGTACATGTAAACCTCTGATAAAAGTAGTAAAAAATTATTAGTAGGTGCCTGCTTCGGTGTAAAATTTACGGCTGTCCGAAAATACCACAGTGAAAACTGGGCAATCTCCACGCCTCGAGCTTCGAAATTTTATATCTCCAGAAGAGAATTAGTTACAATGTTCAAATATAGCTGAATGCTATATTTAAAATATATATCCGAAGTCTATGCTCTTGGGAGGAGCCCCCAAGGACATAGATTTCAGATACATATTTACATAAAAATTAAACGTATACGGTTTGGACCATCATTGTACGATATGACGCGGAAGCACCCTAGAGTAGTTCAAAACATCTTTATTTAGATTAGAAAGCTTGTTCGGGCAAGCGAAGAAATCAAATGTTCACCATAAACTTGATGCAACTCTTATTCTTAAAGCGTGGGTGCATCCATTTTCATAGCCGCTATTGTTCACTTATAAAAGACCCTCGCCTTACTCCCGTGTAATCACTTCCTTCCTCTTCGAAGGTTTGTTTCTTGGAATTTTGAATCTTGGTCTTTCTTTTGGGCTGCTCGTTTTGTCGTGGGAAGAAAGTATAATCGGATTACCTTTAGCATCGAGTAATGCCAATCTAGGAGTTCAAATTACAAATGCTTTCGTAATGACTGCCGTTTCCAGTAGCGCGCCACTGACAGCAAAAACAGCGTTAAAGGGGGACCAACAGAAATATTCTTCCGCCTGGCGGAAAGTCCTCCTCGCCCTCTTTTTTTCCTTTTCTTTCTTGTCTTGTAGCACGGCAAGGCGGGGGAAGGGTCCCCTTTCGCGCCGGCTTCTTCTGAGAGGATAAGCCGAGAAAATCCCCATTCTGAGCGACGGGCGATGGGTGAGGCAGCAGCGACCTCGTGACTTACAGGTATCTTCAGCTCCTATCGCGTAATCTGCCCTATTTTTTGGCGCTCGCCAAGTTTAGCCCCTTGGGTGTAGGTTCCACGAAGCTGCAAGGCTGCGCCCTCCCAGTCACCGAATTTGAGCTGTCGAAGTTGTTTGGCTGTAGCCCGTGGCAAAGTAAACGCATACTTGGGAGCTGCGGTGCATCCCCACACCCATTGAAGGAACGTGTCATAGATATTCTCGGTTGATCAAGGAGCTCAGAACACATGCGCGAGATGTGGTGACTTGAATATGTGAGGATGACTTACATGTTCACAAAACATTCCATCTTCAAAAAACCGGCTTATCACGCTCAAACCTGCCTCAAATTGGGATCGATAGAAAAGAGAACTATGTACCATGGCCGGGGCATTTGTAGCGGATCTCTGTTTTTTAGCAACGGGCACAAATTATTGGAGAACTTTAGTAGACTATGTTTTCAGGCCATGCTATATTTAGCGGGAGCTCGCGCTGCCACTTCGATACATTCTCTGAAGCGCGCGCCTGAAGTGGTAGCGGTCCTTTGAAAGCAATGTACTAAAATGCCCTGTTGTGTGCCTAACTTGCAGTATGTATGAAATTCATATTTACACATTCTAGCAAGCACCTGAGCTGAGAGGGCATCAAGGGTGGATGTCAATATTAGAAAGTTTTAGTGGGTCGCTTGTAGCCACCTCGATAACCGTACTGTCCGTACCCCACAACGATATGTAAGCTAGACTCGCTGTGAACATCCTTTATCGAGTGCGGCTACGGAGCGGAAAACACAATAGGGAGTCTTAGAATAGCGCACGCTAAAGCTTTGCGTACGCAAAGAATAGCGTCGTCGCCACTGCGCATGCTCCGAACGCAAACCAGGTTTTGCGCTTTGCGTGCGCAATTTTAGCGTGCGCTATTTCTTGGAAACAACGTGCGTACGCAAAGAGTCTTTGCGCTTCTCCAAGGAGGATTCGTGATGAGAAGTTGGCAAAATCCAAGACGAGCAGAGTTAAAATAAATGGCGGCTTCCAGGATTATGTCGGTGGCTGCTTTGGCGGCGTCGTAAGTGCGACGTCGGCGGCATCCTCCCGACTGAGATTTTCAATACGGCACGACATTGTACTCGGTTTGGCAACGATCACCGGCAACTTGATGCTTGTGACGCGCGAACATTTCTCGGCGAAGGTACGATGTGCGAATGTTAGTACACGAGACCTCTCTTGCTGAGGCGACGCAAGCGGACACGACCGGTCAACCGCTCGCGTCGCATTCTCATGTTTAAACAAATCTAAAATAATACTCTGGACCAAAAAACTTTTTTTTTTTAAAGTTACAGCATTTTGTGTGTGAAATAAAAATTGTGACTGTATCTTGGTGGTGTCGCAAGCGCGAGATGCTTGGGCTTTTGCGTCGCGACGGAGAAACGCTATTCTAAAACTCTCTCGCGTCGCGTGCGCTAATACAAGCGCTAAATTTAGCGCAAGCGTGCGCTAAAATTGCGTACGTTACTCTAAAACTCACTAATATTAAACCCCTTATTGGCGAGTCTATCGTGTCGTGCTATGGTTCAACGTTGCTTGTACTGGTACTATAGCACGGGCCGCCACTTCGAAGTATTTGTGGTGTCTCAAAAAAAAAAACTAAAGCAAAAGCAGACAGTTTTTTTTAACGTGACACAGAATTGTAATTTAACATTGTAAAAACATTTTAGGTACCCTACGCCACGCAGGTAGCACGAACAAACTATCGCCGGACTTCCCCCCCCCCCCCCCTTTTTTTTTTTTCTTAGAAGGGAATGATGTGTAGAAAACAGTTAATGCGAGTATCCAACCTAAGCGGTAGATTTTAGTACGAGCCCATACATTGCTGGGGAAAATAGCAAAAAGCGCCGATGTCGTGTTCGCGCTAACAGTGTCGCGTAATGTACGCATACCGCTACACAATCAAGGCAAACGAAGTAAATCAGTAAATTTACTGGCAAAAAAAAAGTGGCGTTATTTTTTTTTTTATAGTTGAAAGTTGTTATTTTTATACAAGCAATTCGGTAAAGAGTGCTTCCATTGGGCACCAACTTACGAGGCATCAATTTGTTCTTGTACACAAAATTCTGCATGGCCCTTGCGTAAAAATGTCAATATTGTGTTCGTGCTAGCTGTGTCACGCACAGTAAGAAGACCAGTTCATTGCTCGAACATTTAAACAAGGCCTTTCTTACGCCAAATAGACATTTTGCGAGTACTCTCTGTCACTCGCAAAATAATCTACGTTGTTTATTTGGAGGAAAGGAAGTGGTGGTGAGGGAAGGAGGAATTGAATACAAAAGACGACTCAAGAAACCTCGAACTTCGTAAATATTTCGCTCAACCTATAATCTTGAGTTAATTAAATCACTTTTGCTTTCTCTGTTTCAGAAATTTTAACAGTCGCGCTAAAGGCCAAGATGAGAGAAAAGTCATATGCCCCTGTTTACTAGAGCGAGAAGCGTATGCGAGATGGAACTGAAAAAGCATACGTGTGTAACCGTATAGCAATCTCGCGACGCTCACTTTTTCTGAAACCACGGAGATCAAGCACGTAGCTAGGATTTTGTTTCGGGGGGGCCCGCTCATGACAAAATGCTGTATGAGGGGAAGGGGGAGAGGAAGTCCCAGCAAAATTGAAGATTTGGGGGGGGGGCATGGGGCCTCCCTGGCTACGTGCCTGACGGAGATGACTGAGGCGACTTGTCGTTTTGACGACTTGTCGTTTTCATGTTAGAAAAATCGACTACATTTGATTTATTTGTTTGTATTTTTAACGCTTCAAAAATACTTTAAAGTGGCAGCACGTGTTATAGCACCAATTTAAGCAACGTTGAACTAGAACACGACACGCTTCGATAGCCGCGCTCAATAAAGAATGCTCACAGAAAGGGTATACATAGCTTGCATTGACGTCATATAAGCCGCCATTGCTCCGTACCATGCTCCTGTGCCCGCACCTTCTGCAGCATACATTTGGCAACATCGAATTTGTTCTTATCGTCAAGGATTGGCGTGAAGAACAAATACGATGGTACGAAATGTGTGCTGCAGAATGTACGGGCAAAGGAACATGGTACGGAGCAATGGCGGCTGATACAGTGCCATACGACATCACGTGCAAGGCATGTATAGCTTATATATTGTTGTAGGGTAGGGTTATCCAAGAGCTAAAAACGATCCACTGAACTTTTTTAATATCGACACACACCATTGCTGTCTTCTCACCTCATGTGGTTGTGGGGATGTGTAAATATAAATGACATCCACATTCGTTGGCCATCATATAGTGTGAGTTAGGCACACAATATTTTGTGCCCGTTGCTAGAAAACAGAGATCCGCTACAAGATGCCCGCGCCTGGTACATAGTTCTCTTTTCCATCGATTCCAATTTGAGACAGGTTTGAGCGTGATAAGCCGGTTTTTTGAAGATGGAATGTTTTGTGAACATGTAAGTCATCCTCACATATTCAAGTCACCACATCTCGCGCATGTGTTCTGAGCTCCTTGATCAACCGAGAATATCTATGACACGTTCCTTCAATGGGTGTGGGGATGCACCGCACCTCCCAAGCATGCGTTTACTTTGCCACGGGCTACAGCCAAACAACTTCGACAGCTCAAATTCGGTGACTGGGAGGGCGCAGCCTTGCAGCTCCGTGAAACCTACACCCGATGGGCTAGGCTTGGCGAGCGCCAAAAAATAGGGCAGATTACGCGATAGGAGCTGAAGATACCTGTAAGTCACGAGGTCGCTGCTGCCTCACCCATCGCCCGTCGCTCAGAATGGGGATTTTCTCGGCTTATCCTCTCAGAAGAAGCCGGCGCGAAAGGGACCCTTCCCCCGCCTCGCCGTGCTACAAGACAAGAAAGAAAAAGAAAAAAAGAGGGCGAGGAGGACTTTCCGCCAGGCGGAAGAATATTTCTGTTGGTCCCCCTTTACCGCGCCTCCTTCCGCCACCACGTGATGCTTGGCTTTGGTGAATACGCACAGCTAAGCACATATCTACAACTTTCTTGCACATGAACGCCTTCGCGCACACGATAAAATGAAAATTTTAACTGGACAAAAACAAGCATCGCAATGTTCCCCGGGAATATTTTAGATGACGAACATAAAGTATCAATGAGAAGTATAATTAAACTTTCTGACCCGTTTAATTCTTATTCCTCGCCTCTACAGTTTGCATGCATTGAATCCTATAGACCACATTCCCAAATATTATCAATTTCTGCTTTTCTTGACAAAACATCGTAATGTTTCCGATGACTGTAAGTGCCTATGTATCATGGAACGCAAATTAATTAGAATTTTGATATTTCTCTGAAAAACTTTTTTACCACGGAATGTCCCAGAAAGTTGGCCATGATAGCCAAAGCCTCGGAACAGACAGTCAAGTCCTATGTTCCAACTAAAGCGCGAACGGATTGTGTCCCTTGTCAAGATAGAAATAGAAAAAAAAATCAAGAGGATTTAGATTGTGATGTGTACATTTATTATCTTATCACTATTAAATTGGTGCCTATTTCCACAGTAATATAATCCTCACCTTTGCATTTTGAACATACATTAGGTTCTCTTAGTGTCCAATTGCACTTACTAGAATACGTTTATTTTAGTTAATTAAAAGCTATACTGAAAAGATATTAGCAATGTAGTAAAAAATAAATCATCCAGCTTATGTCGTACAAAGAACTCGGTACTATCGCACGATCCAGAAGGTTTAACGAACTAGAAGTAAGGAGTAAAGAGTACTGTGCTGCTGCAGTAAATTAAGATTTTCAAATCTTTATGAATATTTATAATATTGAACATTTCTCGAGCCTGTACAGGGTGTCACAAAAAGAAAATTTACAGGGTTTTTTTTACCGCAAAAATAAACTAGGCATCGCCGAACGCTCATTCTCCGCCCAAAGGTAACGCTAGAGGTCACAACCAGATGCCAAAGTTTCAGCCCGATCCGATACCTTATTCAAAAGTTATAAGTGATTTTCTGAAAATTTCAATGGGGAAATGGCGGACGACGGAGTTTTCGAATACATCCGGCTCTATGGCACCAGAAACCGAAAACGGGCAAAAATGGGCTCCATTTTCCCATTGAAATTTTCAGAAAATCACTTATAACTTTTGATTAAGTTATTGGATCGGGCTGAAACTTTAACATCTGGTTGTGACCACTAGCGCTACTTTCGAGCGGAGAATGAGCGTGCGGCGATGCCTAATTTACTTTTGCAGTAAAAAAAAAAAACTTTTTTTTTGTAGCACCCTGTATATGAAATTATAATTAAGCTACATTTCTAAAGTATACTGTGTCCAAGCATGGCCACGAGAGATCAAACTGAGCTTGCCAAGTTTTGCAAAAGCGAATATCAAGCAGTCATATAAACGCACTCACCGCGCGTCACCGTGCAACGCTGTGAAGTCGACCAATGCCAGTGCGAGCGCTACAGAAGCTACAAGAGCGAGCTCGAGACTTTCAGCGCCCCTCCCAACCATGCAAGTTTGCGCAGTGCAAGTTTCGTTCGGGGCAACATGCTCGTGCCTGTAGCTTTGGCTTCGCTCCTAGATAAAGTGAAACAAATCAAATTACAATATGCCGCTAAGCTCATTATTCCATCGCGAACCAGCTCTTCATCACTATAAAAAAAAATCTAAGAACACAGGAAAAGCCGAACAAAAGGGTCATGCTGGCAGGTGCGCCGATTCCCAGAAATCTCGCAGTGTGACATTAAAGTGTATACGATAAAAAGAGAACGGGGTTTGGGAAGGGGGGAGGAAAGGGGGTGAGGGGAGTACAAGACATTGTTATTTTAGTGTTGCGCTGTTTGTTTTAATTTTTTTCTTTCCGCAGCCTCTCGGACTTCGGATTTCGGAACACATCGTTACAATAAAGTCAGCTCAATAAAGTTAATGCAAGGGCGCCGGCGAGCTGGTTAATATGATAATATTGTAATTAATGCAAAGGTGCAAGCGAGTTGGACAAGGATAACGATACTAATCCCACAAGAAGGAAAACAAGGGGGACAAAGGACAAGCACAAATCTTCAAACACAGTTAGGTGACTGGTGCGCGAATGAAAAACTCCGCTTGGTTTTGAACTAGGGACCTAACCATTTCCAGTGGAGCGCTCCACCAACTGAGCTAATCAGGAGTAGACGTCAGTATAGAGCAAACCGGTTTTAACAGCTGCCACCAGTCTAACACGAACAAGGGTGAACTGCCTGGATTTTAAGGTAGACAGATGGACAGGACAGCACGAACAAGAGATTCGTGTTGTCCTGTCCCACTGTTTCCCTTGACATCAGGATTCCCGATGCATAATTGTACCCAAGCCCATGTCGACTCCAAAACGCTTTCGGCTTATGAGCACGACGCCAATCATCTGCTTGCGCTCATACCTGCTATATTTTTGTTTTTATCGACGTTCTAAAAAAGAGTTCAGCGGTCTTACAAGAGATGGCGCCACGTGCCTGCGGCGCCTTCTTGGACCACGCGCCGCTGACCCGCAGAAGCTCAGAATTCAGCCGCAAGTAAGAACCGTCGCTCACGCTTCTTCATAACGCGCATATGAGGAGCTTACTCAGCGGCGTAGACTTTCCATTTTCCGGGGGGGGGGGGGGGGGGTGCTGTGCGTTACTTTTTCACCAGAACTGGAGATTGAAGCTATCGAAAGCACGCTGGGATTCCATTTCCCATGTATTTTGTCAATAAAGGCAACGTGGGCGTTATTTTGTTTACATGCCACTACTGGAAGCTCGTTACATGGCACGTAAACAGCGTCTCAGTAAGGATCATGGCCCGGGCCCGTGAAGAGGCTCTGCCCCCCCCCCCCCAAATCTTACCAGGGGGGGGGGGGGGCCAGCCCCGATGCCTCCCGCGAAGTCTACGCCTATGAGCTTACTGTTGTAGTTATATTTTTAGCCGTATCAATATTGCTGATGTATAGCTTGGCCCGGAACACCGTGACCCAAACCCGTTACAACATAAAGGCAGCTATGATGACGTTAACCTAGACTACAAGCAAACTAATTTTACGCTATGTGTAGTGTGGCAAATGGAATCACTCATCACTTATCGCTTGATCCCTTAATCAACAATAATTGCACCAATCCGTTTGTCATTTCGTGACTGAAACTCAATTTCCGGCTCAGCTCAGTTTCCGGTTCAAGTCGCAGTTTGCTGATAGCGCTAAAGAATTTTCAACCAGTTTGTTTTTATAGCCATTACCTCAACGTACCATATTTTGGTTCTTAAGATGATGTCAATCTGTACCATCTTTCTATATGGCATCTTAGTACGTGACGTGGTTCTTCATGAAATGTCATCTTTCTATTCCGTCCTGGTATGTGCATTGCCAGTGTATCACACATCGCTGTATATTTTACATACAACGGTGCTTTTCCTTATCATCAACAGCAGGGGTCTCAAACACGCGGCCCGTGGGCTGCAAATGGCCCGCGGACAACTGGCTACGAGATCCGGTCCCCACATCTCGAGCGCTAGAAATGGCATGTGTTCGCTCGAAAAGTAGCTCTGCTTTTTTAACGTATTCACATAGTTTCTATTTATCTGTGTTAACTTGCCCTTTGTTTCGCTTTCTGTTTCTTTTTTTTTCTTTTTTTGTTTGCCTTCTCAGCTTTTTGTAATGTAGAACAATTTCGCTAGGCTGGAATCGCGAGCTCTTCGTTGAAGGATGCATCTCGACTGCGCGAACATTCGGTCAGCAGGAGCGAGTGCCGAGGATAAGGTCCGTCCACACTCTTGCGACCGAGTTCGACCGATAGAACTAAACCGGTTTTAAGTCTCTTGCGATCTCTTAGAACCAGCTCCGCTGCAGCCGAGCTTGTCCTAAGAAATCGCAAGAGGCTTAAAACCGGTTTGTCTTCTCGGTCGAACTCGGTCGCAAGAGTGTGAACGGGCCTTAAAGCTACGAGTTCGAGATTCTCGTCTTAATATATAGTCATTAAAATACAAATATTTGTTCAGAGTGTTGCTATGAAATTCGTCAGGAAAACAAGAAAGATGTGTTGAGCTTCGGTAATTATTGAATGACTTTAGTAACAGGAACGACAGTGTACTTGTTCTATTAGAAATGTCAGCACGTTGGCGTGTCGGTACCCTTTTAATTCTTGTTATCGCATTAGGTCAGGGCCCAAAGTAGTCATTTATACAAATGAGATCAAAGATGTCACCGGCAAAACTGTGACTTCACGAAAAGCATAGAGAACGAGTTCTCTTCGCTTTAAAATCTTTTGAACGCCCCCCCTCCCCCTCCCCCTTCCCCGGGGTCTTACGTTGACCCTCCACCTTTCCGGTGTTTCATGTCCGGCCCCCACACTCACATGGGTTTGAGACCACTGATCTACAGCTTTGTGAACAACCGACGTCTGCAACAGCTCTAAACAGAGATCCAGAAGGACGCCTGAATACGCAACCTGTTGTTTTGAACATTACACAATTTTTTTTTCACGCCGTGAAAGCTACATTAATGTGGTCTGTTCGTGTGAGACTTACGGCCACAAGGAAATAATATAAGAGGCAAATCGTCCCGATAAGTCGAATGAAACTAAAATTTGTCAAATAACTATTTAATGAGTGTAAACTAGAAATGTAATTAAAAACTTTGCTGAGCGTAATCGAAAAGCACTAAATTGGTGATTTCTATTAAGTCTTGGAGTGCGTGCAAAGCACGGTGGTGCGCTGTGAAAAGCGCCTGCGCGGTTTTGGTAACTTTAGGGCACTAGCGCGCTTCTCACGCGCTCAAAGCCACTCCGCTTCCTACGGGCTTAAAGTCTTTCCAAAGCTGATTGACGTAGCAGTTATCGATGATACTCACCAAGTTTCTAATGGGAACCACGTGTTTATTTTCGCGCAAATAAACGGGTAATAAAATAATTTTATTTAATTGTTCTACCTATCGTGGCGATACGCCCCTTAGATTATGTCCCCCTGACGGTATAACTCAACTGCACAGGGCGCATAAGCAAAACTCTTAAAGCCAAAAATAAAAACTGAAAAAAACGAATAAGAGGTTTTTTTCTTTGTTTCTGGCTGGGATAGCAATTAGAGATTTTTACAAAACAGTGTTCACAAAGGATGAGGTGAAATAAACAAATTAAACCCTTCAGAACTACGAGAAGAGCAAGCTAATATATCTGCGGAAAAGAAGTTATCAAACTTTTTTCAAATCGGGTACGTACAGCCGCAACTGAAAAATTACACCATCTTCCCGAGGGGAACCATGGGGTGATGCGGAGCATCGTGTTGGTTCCGAGGAAAGAGTCAGTTGCGTGCTGACGTCGAGAGATGGCGCCACCGACTGCCCTAGCGTTACCCCCTACGCGAGCCTTTGTCGCGGCTCGCGGCAGAAAAACTTGGAACGCTCGCCGCTTATTTTTTTTTTCACACTTGAAGGAGAGGAGATTAGAGGAGGAGAGTTGCGCGTGCGCGCGCGGTGTGAGTAGAAGCGAACGCACGCGCAGTGCACGCAGCTGGTAGAGAGAGAGAGCGGAGAGAGTAACGCGCAGCTGTTGGAGAGAGGGAAGGAGGAGAGTTGCGCGTGCGTAGTGTGAGTGCGGACTACAAGGCCGCGGGACATAGACCCGAGCAAGAGATGCTCCGCATCTAAAAGAGTAGCACAAGTAAGTGACCCATGACCGGAGCGGCAAAATCACGACACGCGGCGCTATTGTTCCCGAGCACGCCGATAGCGAGAGTGCCAGTCACGTTGCATGTCTCAATCCGGGGGTGGCCGGCAGAAAATTGAGGGATAAGATAGCTTTTAAAATGCGGGCTTTAGGACAGGCTGCTATCTGCCGGCCACGCCCGCGTTGAGACATGGAACGTGTGACTGTCACTCTCGCTATCGGCGCGCTCGGGAACAATAGCGCCGCGTGTCCCGATTTTGCCGCTCCAGTCGTCGGTCACTTGTGCTACTCTTCTTCCGTTGCAGCTGTACTTGCTCAGATTACGTGCTCAAACAATGGCGGACACGCATAATTGACGCAACTGCTACTAGGTGGCGCGGGCCTTCAAAAAGTATAATCTATTACCCCAGATTAACTTCTATGCCTTCGTCTTCTGTCCTTTCTTCTTCGACCCCTACCGCTCTGTTGATTATTGGATGAATTTTATTTTTCCTTAAAAACGATAGTCGTCCTCGAATCTTTGTCAGTATTGCCTCAATACCTAACCCCTGCGCTTAAAATAGCTTTAAAACTAAATATCGCTCAACACATTACCTTATCCCGTTAACTTTGTGGAGACGTCTTCTTCCTCGGCTTAGCCGCACTGCGGGGAAGCAAGATCAACGACGTTGCACAGCGACCAAATGTGTCACGTTCGGATTTATCATTTTCTTGAACCACCTGAGACTGAGCGGAGAACGGGAAGAATCTAAAATGGAGGACAAAGAAACTGAATGACAGAGAGAAACGTCTCTCTTTGCTCAAGGAAAAACAGGTGCCTAGAAACGGAAGTCCGATTTGCTCGCTCCTACAGTCATTTTATTTCATACTTACCTTTTCGCATCTGAGCACGTCACCACTGGCGATAGCGCACTTCGGCGCCTCGCTGGCCAAGAATAGAAAACGACTCATTGCCGTGAGCCGCAAGAGGCTGCCACTGGCTACAAGGATCCGATCAGCATCTTGGTATCAACCAAGAAGCAGCAGTACAATGGGCCACTCCAGGCACGTAGCCAGGATTTTGTTTCCGGGGGCCTGCCCATGACAAAATGCTGTATGAGGGGAGGGGGAGGGGAGGTCCCAGTAAAATGGAAGATTTCGGAGGCCCCATGCTCCCGAATCTTCCATTTTACTGGGACATTTTACTGGGAACAAGCCCCATGCCACCCCCCCCCTGGCTACGTGCCTGGGCCACCCGACTGGAAATGACAATACTAACGAGACAGACGTCGTGATCTCTTCCAAAAGGGCGCGCAAGGACGGAACACCTGCAAAGGATGACGACGAGAAGTCGTGCTACTCCCATGACTCGGAGGACGACAACGAGGACGCAGCACCTTTCACTCAAGTGACCTATCGCAAGAACAAACCATCTGGCACCCACACGAGCTTTGAGCCAACAGGAGCCAGACCATTTTGGCGAGTCAACCCCAACTCAATAGCTATGATATTACAGTTACGCGGAGGATAATTTCCCTGCAAAATTAATAAGGACGGTAGCCTCTCAGGGAATGTACCATCGTTCTGCTCGGCAAACAAGCTACTGGCTTTGCACTCTCTGGACAGCGTAGAAATCACCACACGCTTGCTCCAGACGTATTCGAGGCATCTGGGGAATGTTAAGAACGGCCCTCTTGAGTACTTCAACTTTGCACTGCTGAAGAACCTACTTGAGAATGGCGTAACATCCGTTCAGCGACAAATTGCATATCGTCAAAAGTGGGAGTGTTGAAGAGAAACCATCTGAAAGTGCTGACATATTTCGCGCAGATTACTTCAAGCCTCAGCGCAAATTCATTGGCTTCACCAGCCACCCAATCAAGGTATATAGTGGATGTCTCGCGCAGTGCTTGAAACGCCAAAGATACGGGCATGTTGCGAAATACTGCAGAGGATTACATCGTTGTAGTATCTGTGCGGGACCAGATCGGTACAATAACTGCACCAACAAATCCAAAATGAAATCCCCTCATTCTGTAGGAAATCATCCAGAAAATGTTTTTAGGTGTCCACGGAAGCAAGCAACGTCCACAGCGTTCCACTCTAATATCCCGAATGGAAGACACCTTGCGCGTGGTGCACCACCAGCAAACCCTGAAGTTGTCCGAGTACCTGCTGAGGTGTCTCAGCCTCAACAACCCACGGCACAACAAACCACCTACCTTCTTCAGCGCGATGAAACGTCCAACAAAAATGCACGGGGCGTATAATATTAAGAAGACACAAGAAAACGCAATTCAGAAACCAGAACAAGGATCTTCTGTAGCAACACCGACCTCTTCGGGATAACGTATACGGGATATAACTCAACCACCAAGAGCTTCGCAATCATGCCATCTGCCAAGATCTGATTCTCATTAGCAAGGTGATATGAGCCAGGTATTGGCCCCAACATGTTTCCTGGCACTGAAAGTCATCCTGAAAATATTGCCTCAAGCCAAAAACCTCCCAGAACTCAGGGCACGACTGATGCTGATACAGTGCACTGATGCTGAGTATGAACGTCTCTGGGCAATACGACGACAGGCGGAAAGACGTACTAGATGAACTCAATTAACGCGCGGCAAGAAGGCCACAGAAAAATATATGTCATAATTTAGATAAGCGTGACCAACGTCAATAAGAAGCATATTGTGAAGATATTGATCCCCAAAAATCCCTCAACACAATTTGGAAAATCTCGAGGGAACTAAAAACACCTCCCCAACAATATAACCCATTCCAGGCACATTAATTTTTGATAAGACACTCTGCGAAAACTATTTAGAATGAATTCAGCATTTCTCTCACGGCAAGCACGACCCAACAAACCGATTTTAGGTTGGGTAGGAATAATGCATCCGCAGCTTGTGAAATGATCCTGGACGACTTACCCACTACGGGGGAATTAGAACTCTATAAAATCCAAATCTTCTCCTTGTCTGGACGGTATAACGTATGCCTTATTAATTCACATGGGCGCCGATCTTAGAAATTGGCTGCTAAAAGTTTTCAATCAGTGACGAATAGATGGAGAAGTGTCCAATGCATGGAATCGGGCAAGAATTGTTGCTTTACTAAAACCAAGAAAGTCGCCACTGCTCCTCTCATCATGCCGCCTTGTAGCACTCGAAAGCTGCGTTGAAATATTTATGAAAAATATGATCAATATGCGCTTAGAATGGTATCTTGAACAAAAAATGCGTACCCGAAAATAATGCATGGCTTCCGTAGAGGCCGCAGCTTAATAGATTCTGCTAATGACTTTGTTACTTACGTAAAAAAAGAACGAGCCAATGGAAAATCACGATCGCTGCTTTTCTGGACCTGAAGGGAGCATTCGATCGTGTCACACATGATGCTATCATTCAGTGTTATTTCTTGAAAAATCAAATTTGACACCACCCCTTCCCCCCCCCCCCTTTATGTAATGACTCCTCAAGAGTCCCTTAAGGTAATGAAATGAAATGAAATGAAGCGCTACGGGAAGTTGGTGAAGGAAGGCGTTTCTACATATAGATAAAAAGTCACCCCTCAAGCGATGCTATCTTTACGACGACAGGAGGGGGCGAAACATCCGATCACTACGTCTCACGAGGTGTTCCTAAGGGGACGTTTTAAGCCCAATGCTATTTAATGTAACGCTACTTCGACTTGTCCAAGTGTTACCGTCCAACGTTAATGCGTCACCAGGGCTGAATGCAGGAATTTCCTGAGGGGGGGGGGGGGTCAGGTGTTGGTCAGCGTACCAAATGTTTAGGAACCCCCTCCCCCTCTCCTTCGTTTTACGCCCTAAATTTTACACATGCAGAAATCAAGAGGGGGGTCAGGACATCCGGACCCCCCCCCCCCTCTAAATCCGCCCCTGTGCGTCACTGTACGCAGATGATTTCTGCATGTGGGCATCTGGCCCTACTCGGGTGAGCAAAAGCAAGAGTACATATTGCTTAAAAAAACAATTTTTTTAATAAATACCTGTGCCACAGATGCCTTCAAATCTGTCACAAAATCAGCCACCATCTCATTTACTCGACGCATTATGGATCTATATCTTCTACATATTTTTCGATCAAACAATTCCCTATCTTACGAGATATATGTTCCTTGGGTATATGCATAGACAGGGGATTGACATAAACACAACATATTGCTTAAAAAAAAGCTTTGGTGATTTTTATTCGTTTTATTGAAGGCACTACGTGAGCGCGACAGTGCCGGTTCTCCTGCGGCTATATTAGGCTTTATTCATATGTTTGCTTCGGTATAGGATTCCCATATTTAATGGTGCGTGTCAAACAAATCTCAAGGTAATCAAAAGTATACAAGCACGTGCTTCTTGTGCTTGTCTTGGACTTCCGGCTTGTACTTCGACGGTACAGTTGCAGAGGCTCACGACACACCAGTAGAAGTTCTACTAATATTGGAGACAGTAAGAGTAAATTTAAGACACGTTACTAAACTTGCCAATCACAATCTCGCCAATATTGACTTTAAACGACAGCAATAGAGCAACTCTAAAGCTTTTTCGAAAATTAGGCTTTATTTTGCCGATGATCTTCCGTCAGCTAATATTTCGACGGTGCCGCCATGGAGACTTCCTGTACCTTACGTCACAGTTGTAATTAAAGAAATCAGAAAAAAAGCAAGCACACCAGAGTCTGTAATTGTGAAACTTAGTTTATCTAAAATATTGTGTAATCATGCTTCGACGAGTTCATGTTTATACCGGTGTATAGACAACCTCCGATAATTCAGCAGGATGTGTTGTTGTTCCAAGTAATCTCAAAATGAAAACATTTAAGCTCAGCCACAAAACATCGTTTCCAGCATCAGAATTAGTGGCAATACATCAAGCTTTTTAATACATATCGTCGAAGCCACCCCGATCATGAAGACAACATGTACATTTTTACGACAGTTAAAACTAACAAATTGTCCCCAATATTTTAAGGAATTTGAAGACATGTTTTAGACAGGGGACACACTATCCAATATCAATGAATACCGAGACACTGCCACATACCTGGAAACGAAGCAGCCAATGTTGGCGCAAAGTCAGCCGACTACCTGACTCCCAGTTTCAATGTACCGTATTGCCAAACCACATACGTTGGTTCATCAATCACCATGCCTTCACTAGAACATGAAAATTGTGGCCTACTCCTTTATATCCGTACGCACCTCTCTAGGCCTTAGATCCAAATCTTTCTTTTTACCTTCCATGTAACATGCCAAGACGGATAGAGACAGTCATTCACGGACTAAGCCCTGGCGTAGCATATACTCAAAACTTGCTTCACCGCATTGAACAAGTTACAACGCCAGAATGCCCAAGTGAATGTGCTTTAATTGAATCAATTCATCACATCTTTTGTGAATGTACTAGCTACGACGAAGAAAGAAGCAAACTCAAAAGAACACTTGCATGCTCCGATAACCTCGGTCCTTCTCTATGGCAAACGTGCTTGAAGATGATGAACCTCGGTTTTCGTGAACAGTGCCATGTTTATAGTGTTCAAAACTTGAGACATTCACGCTTTTATCTTCTCATTTTTCCCAGCTACCTCTTCTCTTTAAACCTCTTTTTAAACTCCCTTCCCCGTTCCCCAGCGCAGAGTAGCCAACCGGGAAAATTCCCATGTTAACCTCTCCGTCTTCCTTTTCCGTTCTCCCTTCTTTCCTTCCTCTTTGCTTAACAAATTTAGGCATTGTCTTCTGTCCTTCTGCCTCCTTCTCTACCATTTCGGGTTCCTCTCCCTCTCCACCCAGACTCGGGGGTCTTAAGAAACTGGTAAATCTACACCAGGTCGGCTGTACCATCGCAGTTTTATCACATTGCGAAGCATCGCTGGCACAGCTTCCGCCATTGCGCGCGGCGATACTTATTGAGACGGGCAACAAGAATTGGGGCAGACCCGAATTTCGACAGCCGCGGTTTCCATACGACCTGAAAGTTCGTCCACTCCAGGCACACCTCGTGCGTTTGTTCACCTGCCAGATGCGCCCACGTGCTTTGGTTTACACCCGACCTCAACACATGATGACGCGAGCTCGGCAGCCTCGTCGTCGCGCATTCCCTGCGTGTTCGCTGTGTTACCCTTTGATTGGTGGGCCCCTTTCCTGCCTTCCCATGCGCCGAAGTCGCATTTTGACGCACTTGCTCTTCGTACAGCCACGGCCAGCATAACAAACGCAGGGCGGGGCTTATGATGTTCAGACTTCGTCACTGGTGCCTTGGCGGTCTCATCAACTAACTAAAAAAAGAAATAAATAACGGCATAGGCGGAGAGTTTTCAATTTTTGGGGGCGAGAGATTTACTGCCACCTTCTGTTTCCACACTGCCCTCCTTCTACAATTTCCCTCTCCCACTTCTCTCCCTCCAATTTTACCTCCTCCTCCCCTCCCCCATCCCGTGCGGAAACGCGGGTTCCTAGCAGTTTCAAAGAAGCGCAGGTGCTCAGGCATCGTCACTTACTTTTTTTCTTTACGTGAAAACAAGCAAACGCATCGTCATTGCTGTCAATTCACATCTGACATTTTTTCCCCAGAAACTATATATTTTCTGTTAAATACGGCAACGTAGCTACAGATGCCATATTCAGAAAATGCAAAAGCAAGCAAGACGCCGCTGCAGGTCACCTTCGAGCAGATAATCACTTGACGAATTAATATGAAGCGAGCATGACTCAATTAATTAAACATAATTCGATCTTATCGACAGATTCGAGGGAAAAAAAGCAAGTACGCACAATAAAAAAAAAAGAGCAGCATATTTTTAACAGTTTTACAATAACAAAGAACGAACTCATCCGAAGACTAAGAGATGCAGGCAAAATCTTATATGAAAGGCAACATGAATAGATGAACGAGCGACTTACGGGGTAACGGAACGAAACTAAAAGACGATCGTGTAAGCGTCCATGCTATACAAACAAAAGAAAAGAAAAAGACGGACACTGCAATTTTGCACAAAGCTCAGCACTCAACGAAAAAAATTGTTTCGTCGTACAGTTGATTGCTTAATAAAGCCATCTGCAATGCCATTAAGGCTTATTCTGCGGGTGAGATATATTTGTGGCCACGCAGAAGTGCAACATGATTTAGGCGGGCCTGTCCTACGGTTGACCTCAAGTACATTTTTACATTTCAGAGACAGGAAAACGATCTTTCTGGCGTGCATAATGTGTCAGGAATGGTCAATGCATTTTTTTAACTAGCTTAGCCATTTCTGGCAAGCGAGCCCTTACATCTTCGCCGTTAGCGCCGGAGAATACCTCTACAACAACCTGCAATCTGCCGATTGATATATTCCGTTGCTTCGCAATATCAATGAGCATATCACGGTGTAGCGCAAGGCGTCCAGGCTCGAGATCTGTTTCGTAAAACTCACAGATGTATCTGCTGTCTTCTTCATCTATTACAAAGCGCTCAATGCGATCCGTGTGAAGCCACGTCCAAGGCGGATACCTTTCGTCTAGAGAGGAGTGTACCGCGTCAACTGACTCATAGAACCACTGTCCATACATGTCCTCAAGGGATGGGCGCACATGGCCTGCGGATCCATTATCATGTCGGCACGGAGTCTTTCTTTTTCTTTGCGTTAGAGCAGATGGTTCGTCAACGTCAAGCTCAGCCGCTTCTGCACCCGTCTCGTTCCAAAACGGAGGAAATCCTCCTTAACGGCTGTCATCATCTTCTCTGTTCAGTCAAATCTCAGCGTTGGCTTCTGCAGTGCTGTATTTACAGTTTCCAACCGCGAAAATATTAGGAAGAGCAGTTTCAGCGTGAAAAATTGTGAAACACTTAAGACTGCATTTGTGTAGGAATGCGAACGCATTCCTACACGCAGCGTATTCTTACAAGCAGCGCTCCACGTCTTCCTACCGCACACGGCGCTCCGGCGGTAACATCACGCTTTCCCACTGCGCAGGCGCGACGAATCCCGCCGGCTCCACGCCTTCCGTGACGATGCATCTGCGTTGCTGTGCTTTTCTTTGTGTTTTATTTCTGAGGCGCGTCCGCTTTGACCTTGAGCGCCCCCGCAGGCTTCCGTGACGAAGCATGTGCGTTGCTGTGCTTTTGGCCAATGGGAATTTAACTGCCATTTCGCTGCTACAGACGGTTAAAGAAAACGCTGGCTTCGCTCCATGGGACAGTCAATACTTTACGCATGAATAATGGCTGTGGTTCCCAAGAAAGCAGCCGGTAGCGTTGCGAACAGTTCAGTTATTTATTATATATATATATATATATATATATATATATATATATATATATATATATATATATATATATATATATATATATATATATATATATATATATAATCTCTGATTTAGATGGAACCTTCTCGAGGGTTGAGATTCCGCATTTATACGAACTTATAAACACAGAGCCATAGTTATAGTGGAGGCTATGTAGGAGAGAACAGATACCAAAAGGCGCCCCGAAGAAACAACATGGAAGCGACGTCGTCGACGTCACGTGGGTCACTCGTCGCGATGCCACGTGAGCAGTCTACAAAATTGCTAAAGCGATATCTGTTAGTGGGCACTAAAATAAATGAGCGCAGGATCGAATCTTAATTCATCTCGAAATGACGCGCGGGAGTCGAGATGAAATATTGGACGCATCCATCACAGTCACGTCCTTTCGATTATAACTCTCTGTTTTGACGCTCTCGCTTTAATGAGGGACATCTTCCGTGCCCGTTTGCTGGCGCTCTGCCCTCGACAGTTGCTCAACTGAGCGTCCACGGTCGGTGCCCCCACGGTGACCGGTCGGTGCCTCGGCGCTTTCAAAATTTCCAAGCGTTTACACGAGGGCGAGGCACACGCAATGTGTACTTTCGCCTCTCTATACCACGAAGCTTCAGCTTGACAAAAGCATTAAAAAGTAGTCGTAATTGTACTCCAAATCTAGCAATTACTGAGGCTGGAAAGTAATTAGAACTACACTTACAATGAACCGAAAGTAACGAATAATCATTACTAATTACTGGAAACAAATTACATTACAGTAATTAAATGGATGTAATTGATTTAGTACGCAGGTACGACACGTAAAGGAAGGCCGAAAACAGTTTCTCAAGCATGATTACAAGTGACTTTCAGATCGGGCGTCAACGTTTGAAATTTCCCGCGCGGAGACGAGAAACGTCGAAGGCTGACGTCTAGTGTACGGAGTTCACAATAGATGGCACTACCTTGCAACCTCTCCAAAAAGGCGGATGATTGAACTCTGTCGTCTGGCTGGGGGGCATGATGGCGGTCGGCCTGCTCAAAACTCTGCGCGTAGAGAGCCTGTCTCATTTACAACTTGACGCTGACTGGCGCTGACCGTCCGCGGAGAAGATAGTGCCACGAGGATACCTCGGGGCACGAAAATATATACATACAACTGGCAAAGGCAACAAAAGTGCAGCTGTAATAAATAGGGCCCGATGAGCACACAAGGCTACAAAAGAAAGAAAGGGGTGAGAGATGTTGAGAAAGGAGTCCCAGTGCAGAATTTGACTTCCGGAAATGGGTTCTGCGTATGAAACCGCATGTTCAAGCAGTGATAGAAGTAAAGCAACGCAGGTATACAAGAACTCGGCGAGCACATGGGAAAAGTTCACCAAATGAACAAGTGCAGTTACCGAAGGAGATACTGATTTAGTAAGAACTGTGAGACTTAATGCCTCACAGTTCTTACTTAATGTCTCCGGCGATTTTTTGACGGTTTCGGATTTGCCTGAAAATTTGCTAAACACACCAACTTACATCATTGAAATAGTATCCCAAATATTAGGCCAAAATATTAGTTTTTTTGCGAAGTTATCGAATTTACAATTTTCGTCCTCACCATGTATCTCAAGCTGAAATTTTCTACTGGCAACAACGAAAAAGTGACGCCAGGTTAAGCCATGGGTTCACTTTTTGGACTGTAGATTTTGTGATGTTGTCTCAAGTTAATGCTTTGGAAGCTCGCTCCAGTATCCGCGCACCAGCACGGAACAAACACTCGGCATGGTCTATTTTTTAGACTGTTTGCTAGACTGGCAAGCCTGCCTTCCACTGACGTCACGGCGCTGAAAAGTAGGGGTATATTTGAATGTTGGTTTTTGAAACATTCTAATTTGAGGATTTCACAGTAAATTGTGAATTTCGCGATTCTAAATAGCATACCGGAGAGAATAAACACCGGGGAAACTATAGTTAGTTAGGGTAGTTAAGAAAATCGCCGGAGCACCCTTTAAGGGCGGAGGAGGCAGAAACTGAAAATAGGAAGGCGGCGATAATCTGTCTGGTAGAGTATTACGACTGGTAGAGTTTATTAAACACACAGATTATCCGACCGTAGAGCTTTATCGACCACAACTAGACGTGTTTTCAAAATACCCAGGTTTCACTCGTTCCGGCATGCTAATTATTATCTCTAAATTAAAAATAGCTATTCAGAAATTGGCAAATGAAGGTGATGCCTAAACCAAAATTCAAATCTTCCCACACTTTTGAGTGGAGTGACGCGAGCAGGCAATCTAAAAAAAGCCAGTATTTTGCGCATGTTTCTTTTATATTCTTAATTTTTCTGGCGTGAGCTTCATTAGCATTAATTTCACACCATTATACTTCTTGTAACCCGATGAGAACAAGCTCTACTTACCTATACGCCCCAATATTTCAATATCTGACATGACGTTTTCCGCGCTGCTGCCAGCAGCCTCTCATCCGCTCGCACCAAGTTTAATACTCTAATAACTTCGCGAAAAACAATAATTGTGACACTCGTAATCTGCCTTACTAGTTCCAATGTGTCCCTTAATGCGTTTAACCATAGCCTCCTCTATACACACAAAGCCTGGCAGTTCGATAACGGAGCCATAGAGTGCCCGGTCACAGATTTGGAGCGCGAGGATCTGGTAGCACAGAGCATTTCTAGGGGGGCCTGTAGTCAGCGCACAGCTTTTGCAGTGGCGAGGAACCGAAACATGGTTTTCGAACCCGACGAGAAAAGAAGAGGTAGCCCGAGGAACGCGAGAAGCACGAGCGGACATTCCATCGCTCGGGACAAGTGTATTTCGGCGTCTCGCCGCAGCGGGGCGCCCGTTACATGCCTCTTGTGTGCCGCTCTACCTATTAAGCTTTCGGCAGCCGCGTCTCGTGGCGATCTGCCAGACATTGTCAGTATAGAGGAGGCTATGGTTTAACCAATTTTTGAGGCAAACAAGTCACTATCGAAATTTCGCCATAATTTGTTTTTAAGGCGCGGCAACGATTTTTAATTTGTGAAAATAAATACAGAATACATACCGAAAAGTAGCGTTGCTAACCAATTCTCCGTGTTCTTGGGGATTATAGTGCAAGCCAATAGATTCATAGCTTAATTTGCTAATTAGTAAGTTCGCGAGTACATATACCGCGTGCTTCTTATTTTTGTCCTTCAATATTATTCTTAAGAGAGTAATAAATTTACACCGCGTACTCAGTATTATAAGGAAGAAGGGGACAAGAGCTTTCCTGAAATTTCCGTTTTAAAGTGTTTCTTATAAAAGAAGTTTTGTAATACAAGTTACCTATTAAAAAATATAAACAAACATTTCGTCCCCCTGGCAGCATAACTCTAGTTTTCGCTTTTGTTTTACGATTTTTTTAAAAAATTTGTTTGAGTGAAAATTACACACACTGTATTTTTATTCTTTTTGCTGGAAAGCACAATGTAAAGACTATGAAAGCCTTTTCGTGAGGAAATGCACATTCTGGAACCTCCTAGAACTTGTTATATATTTCACACTAAAGCATCTACGCTTTGTTTTTCTTCCTCTCTTGCGAGAAAGAAGAGAGCACTCACGAGAAAAAGCGAACGTCATGCTCTACAAAGCGAAGACTTCTATTTCGGCCAACCGATCATTTTCGCATCAAACGGTCGTCTGCTCATCGTTGGCGCTGCCAGACAGCTGCTTTTTAAAGTCACGCCTGCTGCTAGCTCCTTCGATCGGGGGACCTCTTACGCCCCTTCTCCCCTTTTTCTCGCTTGTTCTCGTACACCTTTCGGAGCAATACAAAAACCCATCGGCATTCATCCTGTAACTAAAAAAAAAAAAATAAAACTTAATGGTTAGTTTTTTTTTGCAGTTTCATACTTTTCCAAGTAAAAAAAAAATAACTTAATTTTCTTGCGCTATAACTTTTTACCTACTGCGTTAATCCCCTGCAATCTTTTAGTCTCTGTTCCCTCCTTATTTATAAGTAGGAAGCCGGGGAAATAATCTAGATAGAATGGCTTCTTTTTTAAAAATTATATTGAGGTCAGTTCATTTATGTCGAGTTCCTCGCTTACATGTTTAAACCGGGAAATACGTACGCCTGCCTAAACATTTCACCGGGTGTCTCAACGGCGAGGCAAAAAAATTGGCTATTACGGTATGACACTTAACACGGGTGGGGTCTTCAACGCGCACACAGAAAAAAGATACCACGTCCTCTGACATGTGACACGGCAGTGGAGAGCCCGCTTCACCGAAGAGCCGGAAACTCCTTGCGGCATCTGTGGGACGGAAGCAGAAACTATTCATCACGTAGTGATGGACTGCCAAAGTCTGAGGCCGGAGCCAAAAACGGACTTGTTCTCGGAGGCTCTTTGGCTTTGGTGCTGAGGCGGAATCCAGTCGGACTCGGCTGGTGCAAAGCAAAGAACCGAGAGCATTACAGAATGCACCAAGAGAAGATTGGAGGACTGGCGGCGTCAGAGCAAGAGGTAGCAGTTACCCCGTAGCTACTTTTTGGCTAGAGGAGAATATGGACTCTGTAGCGTCACTAGGGTCAGCGGAACATGGGGTGGTGAGCCGCCGCGACCACCCCCCGCCCCTTTTACTGCCCAGCTGCACCCCTTTACAAGATCGATAAAAAGAACATGCAGAAACTGGAGGGTTCACTAAACGATGCGAGACGGTGCACTGCGGGATGGCCGCGAAACGTCATGATAGAAGGATCACACAAATGCGTCCCTTCCCCGAGTTTTGAGGAATTACGAGCGATGCAGAAAGAAATGCACAAAATTAAGATGATCAATACGAAACATGGGCGATGTATCATGAATCTGCTAAATCAAGACACGAGCGAACTCGATGACTTTCCGGAACAGATACCACCGTGAAAACGAAAAACAAAGGTAGTTCCAGGCACGCCCATTCCCAAGAGCATGGGCCCTGATCATCAGGAACGAAGAAGAAAATATACCAAAGAACACAACGAAGAAATTGAGCTCATCCGCAATGACGACATGGAGGTCAGCAACAATAACGCAACGATAGCCTTTCACCTCTTAAACATGGGCATATTCAACAGCCGCAGACACCCCGGAAGAAGCCGAAGCGCAGGCAGTCCTGGCTGCAGTAGAACACGCAAGCAGCAATAAAATAGAAAAGAAAAGAATAACCATTTTTACCGATTCACAAGAGGTTATTAGAGTATGTAAGGTACACCATGCGGTAAGCCCGACAATACGAGAAATCCTAAAGGCAGCAATAGCAACACAGAAGAAGAGGAATGCAACGATACTCCTGCGTTGGATCCCGGGACACACGGGGATTAAGGGAAATGAGATTGCCAACAAAGTCGCGAAAGAGTACAGTCGTGTGCTCCTTTCCGACAGACCAGGCCAATCTCAGCGAGATCACCCGTACTCTATTGAGTTAAAAAGTTTGAGTAAAGATTACGATCCTATAGCTACCATAAACTTGGCAGAGAAACAACTACAGCAGCAACTACGAAAGAGGCATAGACGAAGAACAGGACCCCATCCCTCCTGGACTCCAAATATACCAAACAGTTCTGTTAAGAAAGGTAAGCACAGGAAGGGCTATAACCCCACACCTCTTCAAAAAAATGGGAGACACAAACAAAGTTGAAACAAGACCCGGAATTCATACCGAAACCACTGTCACTTTCGTAGAGAAAAGACCCTATCAAATATGGATCACCTCCTGTGGAACTGCAAACAATTCAGAAGAGAAAGGGAGGATACACATGCAACAATAGATTCCGAAGACAATCCCAAAAATCTTAATTAATTAATAAAACCAGCAGGGGATTCAGGAAGAAGACTTCAGCTGCTGAGATCCGTAATTTCCTACCTGGAGGAAACGGGCCTCAGTAAAACGTTTTGAACTTTCTTCTTAGGCCATGCCGTGGAGCAATTGCCTGAGCATTAATTATGAAAGCAATAAACGTATTTCATCATCATCATCATGGACTGCCAAGGTTCTGAGGCAGGAGCCAAAAACGGACTTGGCTCTCGAAGGCTGCTTTGATGCGGAGGCGGAATCCAACGTGGACTTGGCTGGCGCACAGCAAAGAACCGAGAGAATTACAGAATGCACCAAGATAAGACTAGAGCACCGGTGGCGTCACAGCAATAAGTGTCGTTACCACGTAGTTACTTTTGGCTGGAGGAGATGAGGAGATCATGGACTCAGCGGCGTCACTAGGGTCAGCGGCCCCGGGATGGTCAGGATGGCCCCCGGGATGGTCACTAGGGTCAGCGCCCCCCCCCCCCCCCCCCCCCGTTTTCACTGCCCAGCTGCACCCGCCTGAGCGCTGCATCCGGGGCGGTGCCCACCCCTAGTGACGCCACTGCATGGACTCAGTTCACTCAATGCAAAGGGAATGACTAACACAATCCAAAGATTGATCTCACTAAAGAAGGGCTAGAGCCACCTTTTCCTGACCCTCCACCATTTTGCCTCTTGCCTCCTGACCGGCGCCAAAAACAAACGCATGATTGACGGAACGCCTGACGTTGCGTGTTCTTAAAGTTAATCCGCGTCATTTTCCGAGTAGAGAGGCTCAATAACTGCATAAACAGCTCATAAACGGCTGCATAAAGTGGGAGGCAAGATGGCCGCTCAGCTAAAGGGCGTTGAGGCGCGTTCACACTGGCAAGTCGCCAGCTGTCGCGCGACAACTTTCGACGCAAAAGCGACAGTCGCAAGTGGCGAAAGCGACCGGTTTGGAGCAGTCGCTTTCAGACCGATTTTTTGCGACCGGTCGCCGAGTCGCCCGGAGGCTGAACCAATCAGCGGGCCTCGGAAGAGACGCGAGGTGCGCCTCACATTTGTTTCCATCCGGCACGCCGAACTTCTTCTGTGGTGGGAGAAGCAAGCAACATGTCCGTCGAAGGCCTCGGTTCGCGCTAGCGGTCGTGAATGATACAGAGCCACGGAGGCCTCTCTGCGGCGGCTCTGGTCAGCCTCTATTCAAGAATACAGATTTCTACTATATAAAAGCAGCACCCCAATTTGAACGCGCGGCCGGAAAAGAACTCGGCCTGGCAGCAAACAAATCCGTGCCACTTTCGTCTTGACAGGTAGTACGCATACTGCGACGCGGTAGCTCGAGCGAGTGCACGTCGATGTAGCGATTGTGCTTCCTTCCTTGTACTGGTTCCGAAGGACCCAGGCCAACGTAACGAGTGTTTTTCGTATGGCAACGACGACGCACGCGTAGCTGTGAGAGTGAGACAACGAAAAGGGAAGAGCAGCTAAACGTGAACCCGAGCTGCCCGAGCTGTGGCGGAGGAAAAAGGGGGGGGGGGGGGGAATTCGACGGCGGTTTCCGCAGCTTTTGAGAAGTGACTCGCCGGTAGCGGCCGTGGATACAGAGCCAGAGGCCAGCAAATCCGTGGCTTTTGGTTTGACATGCGTCAGAAGAGGAGCTCGAGTGAGTGCGCTTCAGAGTAGCGATTGCGCGTTTATTCTGCGGTTTCGAAGGTGCCAATACCGCGAGTCTTTCTTTTGTGGCGAAAACGACGCACGTGAAAACAAAGTAGGAAAGCAGTGTAACACGAACCCGAGCTGTAGCGGGGAAGAGGGAATCCAGGCGGCCCCGAGGTTCCCGAGGAAACGACTCGCCGATCGGCCGCAGTGGAAACGTCGGTGGTCGCTCGTCGCATGTCGCCAGACGCTCGCGTGCTATTCGCGTCTCCAGCTCGCCGCTCGCCCTCCCGCGGCGGAAACGGGAAGCGCTCTAGTGAGGGTCTCCCGATTCTCCTGCTCAGCGGACATGGCGGGAACTGCTCGCGATCATGGCTCGCGAACTGTCGTTTCTGAATGCAAACAACACTCTTCAGTGTCCCAACGTAGTGCTGCAGCCGGTATGGGATTGTACCTTACTGGAGAGTTTTAGTATTGCGCATAGAAGCAAACGCAAGCGGTGTGCGTTAGCGCTAGAGTTGCGTGCCCCACGTTGTGTGCGCCTCATCGCCATGCGCCATTCAAAACCGCAACTTTGGGCTCCGCACACGCACAGTGTGGAACACGCAAAGCTAACGCAACCACGCAGGGCTTGAGTTCGCGAGTATACGCAATATTAAAGCTCACTACCGTTTCACCGGCTTCCAACCCCAACGAAACGTGCTGCAGTGAGCAGACGTGCAAGCAGGTAGGCGTTCCTTCGAACTGGAAAGGCTGAGATTGGCAAAACGACAACGAGCAATTACAAAAGAAAATAGATGTTATAAAAAAACTAATTATTCAAAATATATATATATATATATTTTTTTTACTTTTGGGCATTTGGTTTGGGAGCATATTGGCGGCGACTTTGGACGTTTCGTCCATTGTCGAAAGTCGCGACTTTGATAGCACTTTACTCACAACTAATATAATTTTATATGGATTTCTCACATCAGCTAGAATGTTTTCGTTGATTTTAGACTATTTTTATTTTATTTGTAATTAAAAATGCTGCAATTGGCACCAGTCATGATAAGTAGCACACTTTTAATTGTCATATTTCTTCGCGCATTTAAAATTATATCATAGGCAACAAATTATATTAGAGCTTGAAAAATTACATTTTCAAATATGTGAATTTTAATATTATTATTATTAATACAAATCGCGGCAATGTATGCCTCCAATTAACGCCAATATCACGAGAATACGCTATTTAACCATAATAGTCTTTCCAGAAAGGTATAATTTTGTTTTCTTTTTAGCATATGAAAAACTCTGACATTGTTATCAAGATAGACAAACAGTCAAACACTGGATGTAATATGAAGCCCTACGCGTCACGCGGTGCTATAAAAAACACACACATACACTTCAGCTGTCTGACCCGGATCCCGTCTTTGGGTTGTTGCAGTGAGAGCAGCGTTTATTAATTTATGCGTTTCGTGGACATATTGTAAAAATTGGAATTATTCTCTTATTCTTGTGCTGGAAATAATGTTAAACCAATTAATCATCTAAGCAACCAAAAAACGATTAAAAGGCTCCGCAGTTCATTATTTCCCATCTGAGCGAGAAAAAGGCAGCGAGAACGCACAAATATCAGCACTGATTTTTGAACAACTACAAATATCAGCCTGGATCGAACATGTATGTCACAAATTAAAGTTTCCGCGAACAACTTTTCTAAGTAAATAATTGCGATGTGAGACACTTCTTGAGTCATGAAAGAATCGGAAATTAAGACCTATATCGAGAAATTAAATCCAAAATAGAGGTAAGTTTCGGTTTCGCTCCAGAATTGAAACGCGCATCCTTCCGTAAATAATACTTTAAACATCGTTCTTGTTTTCAGGTTAAGGAGGTGACCTGCGCTCATAACACCCTAGCTTCCTCGTATTACCAGAAATAATTTATGTCGCTCAGTGAAGTCAGCACACTAGGCCAGGCTCAACAGCGGCACGCATCTCTGACCCTCACTAAACCCGCCATCTTGGAAAATGGTAGGGCGCCACCTATAGTTAGTTGGAGTCGCGATAGGTTCAGAAACGTTTCGAGCGAAAAGAAGGTTGGGGAGGAGGGAGTACACAAATAACAGGAGAAAAGAGGAGGAAACCTCCTCCTCTCTTCAGCGTTTCCGTCTGTTTCCTCCTCCCCATTCTTTCTTCCCTCGATATCTTTTCTTACCCTGTAGTCGCTAGGCCGCAAGTGTGAATTCGCCTTTATAGTTGTCCTCACACCGGAGGGGCCGTCAGCCCAGCAACCTTGAGGCACCCTACGACGTTTCTGGACTTAGCTGGTGGCGCAAGCTACCGCCCGTTACAAAGGGTATAGCCATTAACGTCCATCCATCTGTCTGCGTTCTCAGCCATACTAGCGTTCGCTCCAGCTAGAGGGGAGAGAGGTGGGGGAGCTTTCACTTTAGCTCCTCCCCAGTGCCAGCGTAGTGTGCTGCTGATCTCCGGTGCGGTAGAGCACGCTTTTGCACTGGCAGATAAAAGAACGCGTCTCCATCTCCCGCCTGACTTGATCGTTCTTGGCGGATCTTGGCGGACGCATGGTTTGGTTTATGGATGGGTCAACCGGACACGGCGACATCCACAGCAGATTTTTTTTCTATGATTATTCCATTAATTGGAATAGACACTTGTCAAAAGTCAGCCTGCATTTCTCGTTGCGAAATAAAGTCTCTCTCTCTTCTCTCTCTCTCTCTGTTACACACACTTTCTCTCGTTGCGAAATATTTAGATTGAGAACAATTTTTATTTGTTCATCACACAGAGCGAAAAAAGTGCAGTACCGTATTTACCGGGCTATATTCCTCGGACTGCGTACACGTTTAAAAGTTGAAATTTTTAGGCTGTGCGGACTATACAGGAATTTTGTTTTTTCAAGATCGTCTCATTATGACCGGACGTGACGGATCTTGTAAATAAAAGAGTATGTTAATAAATATTTATGTATAATACGAGCTTCTTCGTGATCTTAGAAAGCAGACATTTGTCGAGGTGTGCCGTATATGAGAAGATTTTCGTATCAACTAAGTGTCATGTGCGGACTATGCACGGCGTGCGGACTATGCACCGGGTGCCGACTACCTAAGCAAAATCATTTATTTTTGGCACCAAATTTGCCTTTTGGGAACTATATACTGGGTGCGGACTGTATTCCAGAAAATACAATATATATATAAAAAAAGAAGCTTCGGATGAATAGTTAGGTGGAGTACTGGGACCTTGACCCGTGTTCGTACTCGTTGTTTGGTGGTTTGCAAGTTCTGTCGTATTACTGATAAGCGAAGCATTATAAGAGCTGTATACTAATGCTAAATTAAATTCCTACTCTCAGCTTATCGTGAGCTTTTCCAATTGATAATCAGATTTTTCAGTGTCCGTACGGGAACAAATCTCCAAAATGCAACAATTTTTAGAACAAAAAACAAAAACAAAAAAACATGAGCACTGAAAAACATTTTCTCAATTTTCCTTATAAACAAACACCGGTAAATCTGCGGCTCTAGTTATGGCGCTGCTCCTGAGTATTTATAGTATTTATAACCTCACAGATCTGGTCCCGTTACTCTTCTATCGTGTCTTCGTTTATTTCTGCGCTGTTTTAGTTTTGATAGTCTCTACGGAGGGTGTGTATTCGACCTTATATTTATTAGCCTTTTTTGTTTTGATTATTAGTCTTGCGTTGACCGTATACAGAAAAGAAGCAGAACTATAAGATACTAAAGCAAAAGCTTCACACACCGCACGCGCTCGAAAGAAAAATCACAACTTACGCACAATCTCATCTTCGTACTGCACCAGACTCTACGAGTGAGAGGAGCACAAAAGAAAAAGTGACGTAAATTTTTATAAGCCTTCTAAAAAGCTCGACGGTTACATATCGACCCTAGGAAACTACATAAAACAATACACATAAACACTCGTAGCCGTATTTTTTTTTTAAATGCACAGAGTGAAAAACGAAAAGAAAGGCACAATTTTTTGAATAAACGGAATAACACAAAATGCTACCAAAAATAAATAAATAAAAAGAATTGCCAGGCGTGAGCAAAATTTTTATGCGGAGGGCTTGATAAAGGAACCCAAATTATTAACAACATCCTGGTCACGCGAGGGAAAGAAAAAAGCGCGTATAAAATCATTTTTGGCCGCAAATTTTCTTTTCGGAAACCCAGCACCGTGGTGGGCGTGATCGAACGGCCGGCCCTCAGTTGAGGCGATCAAAGCCTAACAAGCGAGCTATCATTTAAAAGATGGGAGCAGCTGAGAGAGAGAGAGAGTTATAGCCAAAACAAGTAAAAACAAATAAGAATAAAACACGATCTCGTCCGTGCTTAGCGCGTGTATGTACTAGTATAGTTATGCGTTCGAGATGTCATTAATTTAGCCTCCCTTTCTCTCCCTCCTCCCACTTCCTCGCTTTTCTACTCTCCGCCCTAATAGCAACGCCCTTGCGAAGCAAGATAAGGCTCCGCGCAGATGGCAAAAAGAATAAAAAATAGAGGGTTACCGAGATGACAAACTGAGATGTTAGAAAATAGAAAAAACGCAATAACAACGCGCTTTCAACAAAAAAGAAAACCCAAAAAACCATGCGGATATTTTTTTGGTGTTTTCTAGGTTAAATGAATAGGCACTAAAATTCCAATCCTTACATATACCTAGGTATACGAAGATGTAGAACAAAATAACCGTAAGAAGTTCTTAGGCACTTGAAAAGATAATTAAATTATTTATTCTAGAATAAATATACTTTAGAAACCATTCTTTTTTTGTGTGTGTGCAGTGTGTGATACCCTCGTTACACGGGCGGCACACTTAACAGAAGTTACGCTAAGACCCAGTTACCACACTATGCCTTGTCGATTCCTGGCCGGCCCCAAGCGTCAAAAGCCTACCTGAAACTCGACAGAGACGCCGCAGAGCGGCAAATTTTCGGCATCTCCGCGGGTTAGCGTCCTTGCGCTGAGATGCTGCACGACGGACTGGTGGCGATGCTGACTTAGGCCTGGTTCACACTTACAGCTAATCCGCTGCCGCCGAAGCGGAATCGGCCGCGGCAATGCACAGTGGACGCTACGCCCGGCGGCCGAATTCTTGCAGATTCGCCCGCCGATTCGCAAGTGTGAACCAGGCCTTACGGTGGGCGGCGCCACGTGAATCCACTAGTTAGAGTGTCCCGATGTTTTCTGGGCTGAAGACCCTCCCAGAGTGAGGAACACTCTGTCGTCTGGTATAGCCAAACCGCCATCTTGCCTCCCACTCGTACGTAGCCGTTTATCGGCCCTTTACGCGCTTATAGAGCACTACCTACCAATGTAGTCGATTAACGCTGAAGTTTGGGCTAGTTGGTATTCGGGAGATAATGAGAACAAAGACAGCGCGAAGGCGAGGACAAAGTAAAAGGAAACCGTCAGGGCACAGCACTCTGTCCTGTCAGTTTCCTTTTACTTTGTCTTCGTCTTTGTGTTTTTTTTTTGTAGGTTTTATTACGAGCATTGCAACGTACGAAATATCGAGGCATAACTTTGGGAACATGTTATTCGCGTTTTCCGTCGACTACGCGTTTGTTTTCGGCGATGCATCTCATGGTAATCCGGAGACATTGTAAAGATGACCGCATTTGCGATGCTTGCGCTGCATTATCGAGTCGAGGAAGCCTCTACTGGGAATAATCTATTCCTAACTCAACGTGGGCTCGCCATTTTCACAAGCACAAGCCGATCCACCGGTCTCATGTATACGAAGTCACCGCATCGCGGGAGCCAAAATGGCGGCCGAGGCCGAAAAGGCGGCACTTGCCCTCTCAAAAGATGTCGCCACTAAGGTGCAGCCAGCAAGCGACATTGAGGCACTCTAGCACTAATTAATGATCACATTTCGGGGGGGGGGGGGGAAGCTTCGTTTTTTAGATGGTTTTGATTGAGCTTATAGGTCCCTGGGTTCCGCAGCGGGAGCCTTTGCTGGCAGCACGACTCGAGACATGGGCGCTTTCGCTACGAGAAGCAAACGCACCGAGGCACCTAATTAGTCGGGAAGAGCACAGCTTCCTATAGTTTCCCTAAACTTAGGGACAACTATGGACACATTTGTGCAGCCATAAAGGCAAAGCTGTGGGCTCTCGCGAGTGCTCCACCTGAGAGTGCAGCAATCTTGCGAGAAAATGCAAACATAATTTCAGCGCACAACAACAAAAAAGAAGATCTACTGGTGGAGCCAGGGAATGCGCCTTAGCATGACCCTTGGAAACGCCAGCGGCATCCGCTGCCTGACGCTGCTTCGTCGTCCACCCGTCTGGACAGCCCGTCTCCTTCGCCCACAATCCGTCTTCTTTTGCCGCCTACTTAGGACGAGCGCCAGTACTTAGTTCACACTACATTTTGTGCCACAAACCATGGCATACGCGCCTCCCGCATGCCCGCAAGATTCAGACTCGCACCCAGCATCCGCGCGCGGATTGGCTTCCGCCCCATGACCATGACATCGCCTCCCTCTCGGCCGTCCTTCCCTACTCTCCTCCTCTCTACGCAGTTCGGTCCCCTTTCCACTGCTTTGTCCACAGACGGACGCCGTCAGCTTTTCCCTGTCATGTCGGTACTAATGCGAACGCATCAATAAGCAATCGATGTTGGGTTGCTATGTACTAAATTCGTATGCGAAACTCTACCCTCGAACTTCAACCATGTTCAAACTTGAAAGGCTCTGTACCGCACGAACGAGCGGATTAATCAAAATGATACAGGCGTGTATATATAATAAACGGGTATCGTTCACCACATAAACTAAAACAAGCGAATGCAAAAAAAAAAAAAATTAGAATTCCACATATATAAAAGCTACGTGGGCAAAAAAAAAAATGCCTGGCCACTCGGCTCTTTGGATGAGAACGAAAAAAGAAGAAAAAAAGAATAGCCCAAAGGAAGGTTTCCTTGTGTTCTCCTCTAAAGAGGGCGGCACCGTCGCCTCTTCACCGCCATTTTAGTCGACTGCTTTCCTTAATCGCTGGACATGATGTGCGTCGTATAATATTGAAGGGCTAATCAGCCACTCGGGCCTATCATCCCTTTCCTCTTTTGTTCTCACTAATGTTTTTTTTCGTTCGCTTTTTTTTTAACATTATATGCCGCCAATTAACTCACGCCATGCCCAAGCTACACCACAAGCTTTCCTCCCCTTCCTCATAACACCCCCCCTCCTTTTTTTTTCTGGTAAAAATAAACGCAAATTATCACTAAAAAAAAGACAAAGTGAAAAAAAAAGAAGACACCAAGATGGCGGCTAGCCCTCAGGTACATCCGATACCCCAGAGGGCGTGACTGAGAAGGCGGAGATTTTTGAGGGCGTCACACAAGCTGCCTTCAGCCGTTTCCTTTCTGACCCGTACGCTATCAAGCGCGTTTCTTTTTTTATTATTCTTGTTTTTTTATTTTTACGCGCTATCAAGCGTTGCTGCTTTACGTGTATTGGTTACATTCGCGTACACGAGCGCCTGTGCACATGGGAGGGTACGGGGATCAAAAGGAATCACGGATGGAGGGGTGGGGTGCAGGAGGAGGGGTGGCGATGCACGCGGTCGTGACTTTCGATGGGACCTTAATACTCTTCTCTCTTTTTTAATACTGGTAACTTTATCTTTTATTACATTATTTTTTTATTTTTAGGGTAGGGGGCGGAAAGGGGAGGGTCCGCATTGTTTTTTTTGGTTTCGGTTTCGTCTCGGCTAGTCCCCGATGGATGGGTTCGCTGTTGTTGTTTATAATAATGTTTTCTTTTTTCTTCTATTTTTGTGGAGGGGCTGTTGTTACGCATGCTGCATAACCTGTAAATAGAATAATAATAATAAAAAAAACTAAGTACCCGGTTGTTTTCTGAAGTTACAATTATAACTACGTGCCTTCTTTGGTGTGACATTGGCGGCTGTACAAATTACCACAGTGAAATCTCGGCAATGTCCACGCCTCCAGCTTCTCGATTTTATATTTCTGGGAAAACTTTAGCTACGACGTTCACATGTAGCTGAATGATCCTCCCAAGAACGTGGCTCTCACATATATTTATTACAGAAATATCAAAAATACGACCCGGACAGTCATTGTACGTTCTAACGTGGAAACACCGGAGAGAAAGTGAAGAGGAGGAGGAGATGAGAATGTGCGACGACAACGGAATGCCGAGCTCTGATTGGAAGAATTACTGGGCAGACACAAAGAAAGACATCTGATTTGTTTTCTCTCTCTTTCTCCGTTCTGAGCGAACCAGAGCGCCATCTGCTCATGGCGCAGGGTCCGGCGTCCGGCGTTCAAACCCCGGACCTTGTGCGAGGAGCAGACGGCGCTCTTGTTTCCACTGTTGGAAGGAGACAGTGGGTAGAAGAGTGTAGACCCAAAGACAGCGAGCCTTTGGGTCAACCCACTGATCCTTTCAATCAGAGCTCGGCGCGTCTCTTTTTCAACTGCTCACCGTATAGACGACCAGAGGAAGGGGAGATCAGGGACGGTTAGAAGAGAGAGTCAAGTTCGATCAGGGGCCTCGATGATTACTATAACGAAGGTCCAGGAGGGAATTCAAGCGGGCGCCACAATTGACTCGACATCTTGCTCGAGATGTCCTCCGCAGAAGCTTCACAAGGGCTTGTCAATCACTGTCCGGAAAAAAGCATCTAGTGGGCCTTCAACGGTGCAGTAAGGCGGGGGAACCCCGCCGATTTTTTGGTAGGCTTCGATTTGGCTGGAAATTCGCAGACCGCATCAATAACCCTTTCTCAACTGATAACCAAAATATTTTATAAAAATAAAAAATTTTCGTAAAGTTATTGAATTTGCAAGTTACACCGGCCGCGAGGGTTCCAGGAGGTGACTCTCTACTGGCAACACTGAAAAATCCCTACTTTTCCCTACCCGCGTACGTCACGGATGGGCAAGCGGACGAGTGACTCGGGCAGCAGCGAAGTGGCTTTCCGGGCGCCAGCGATCGAGATTATTTTTTTCGCAGCTTCAAGGTTGAAAGTTCCTTTGCAATGGGTAGCAACCTGTGCTCCGCGATAGATCATAGAAACAGTGCCGGGAAAGCTTTTTTACCCTTGCTTTCGTGGGAGAAAAAAAGCGCTTCCAGGCAGTAATGGAGGCCAGCCACGTCAAGGTGCTTTAGAGCGAGCTGTGCGCCGAGAGAACTAGTGTCACGTGAAACATTTTCACTTATGCTCGGAATACTTTATAGCCGCGTGCTGCGAGTTGAGTATCCTCTGAACAGCTGGAACAGCTTCAAGAGCGGCAATGCGCAAACTCAGGCCGGTTGTGACCACTATACGACATCCGTCCAATGAAGAGCCGCTAATAATATCGTGAAAAATAGTACACAATCTAGCACTATAGCCGACATTTTGCACAGTCACATTTGTATTCACAATTGGTCCAGTGTTTTTTTTATTTTTATTATTTTTTATAAACACTGTTTTTGTTTCGGACGTTGAATCTAGCTCGGGCTACTCTCGGAGTCTCACTCACATGGCCGATATGTTGAAGACGAGAAGTGAAACGTCTAAACAAAGTTCAAGTCTGAATTTGGACATGACTTTCGACATACTGCTATTCCTGTCTGCTATTACAGGGGCTTATGGAGCAGGTGTTGAGCTCCATTAATATATGACAGAGCCTTTGTCTGGTATGTCTGTCAAATGGTTGGTGTGCTATATTCTCTGCAGAAGAAGTGATGAAAACGTTTTTAATTTCACTGTAAACGACGGAATTTTCGCGGGCTCAAATTTCCGCGAATCGGGCCAAAGTTGAAAAATAAAATTATTCGCGGGTTCTAATTTTCGCGAACCCAGATTGCCACTGGACCCCCCCCCCCTTCCGGCCCGGTTGTCTTTTCCATCTTTCTAGGATTCTGCGGCTTCAGTCAATCAGTCAAAATCCAGGAAAGGGAAGACGGCGGTAGGTTGTGTGACTAATGGTCCGGAAGTCACCGCCGTTACCCGCAGCTTCGAGACGCCGAGCAAAGGCTGGGTTAGTGTTCACATCGGTTTTCTTTGATGTGAACCTTTCTCGAGTTCACTTTTCGAGGTCACACACTTCTGCATGAAAGGACAACCGCCAAGGGCAATGGGGTCAAACCAGTGTATGTAAATAAGTTAAGGGTCCAAACCAACTGGGCCACACACCCCTTAACCTTTCTTGGGTTCACTTTTCGAGGTCACACACTCTGCATGGAAGCCCAGCGACAAAGGGCGATGGGGTCCAACGATTGTAGCATAAACCGACTCAAAGTGGTTTAGGGGCCAATCAAACTTGGCTGCGTTCCGGGGTCGTCGACGCCAGCACGCTCGTGTCAGTGCGGTACGTTTTCTTGTGCCCGTCAGTCTGCTGTCCCTCGATGTCCTTACTACGTTACTTCAAGCCAGTGGTCGAGAATGCAGAAGATCATCATATGCCGGGACTGCCTAACCCACAGGTATGCAAGACCACACGTGATAAGCGTTCTTTACGTCGGCCAATCAATCGTCGGCCAATCGTAAGATTGGAAAATATGCTGCGGAAAATGGGACAATTGCTGCTGTGGAGTGAAGTCTTCCGATGGAAGAGAAAAGCTTCTCAACGAGAGCACCGTCAGGGGGATGAAGACCTCCTATATCCAAGCCTACAAGTCCCGTCATTCAAAAGAGCTGGCTACCTTGCCTGGTAAACTTCGAGGTGTCAAGCTTCGTGCTTGGAAACTTGATGATGACGTACGGGCGTACATTGTGGAGCCTCAGAGAAGGGGCGGTGTTATAAACTCCAGGATTTGCATCGCTGCTGCACTGGGCATTGTGCGGCGACCAGCCTACACTCTGCCAGAGTTTGGCGGGACTCTCGTTCTCCGACAGACCCTGGGCAAGATCTGTCCTGAACAGGATAGGATTCGTCAAGCGTAAGGCCACGAAGACTGCGCGAAATTTTCTCCAACGATTTCGAGGGTGCCAAAAAGAAGTTCCTGCAGACTATCGACGAGAAGAGAAACCACTTCAGTATTCCCGACGACGTGGTGCTCAACTGGGACCAAACAGGTGTCAAGCTCGGTTCCAGCCAGCGAAGCGGACGATGGAGGCTTCGAGGTTCCAAGCAAGTTGGGGTGGCTGGTTTGGACGACAAAAGGGAAATCACCGTTTCAGGACCACGACGCTTTCTGGCAAACTCTTGCCTCCTCAAGTGTTATATGCAGGCAAAACAGACAGGTGCCATGCCAAGTGTCACGTTTCCAAATCGACTGGGACGTGTGGCACAGTGACAACCACTGGAGCAACGAAGCCACAACGCTGCGATTTAGTCGACACTGTTCTCCTTCCGTACGTGGAGACATGCAGGAGTCGTGGAGTGGTGCCAGTCAACATGCACCTTGCATTTTTGACATCTTCGCTGCACATCGTACGAAGAGTCTTCTGCAGAAACTAGCTGCAAACAACATTGAGTACGTCTTCGTCCCGGCAAGCTGCACCGGACTCCTGCAACCGAACGAACCTAAACATTAACAATGTGTTCAAGACTGCCATGATGAACCGCTTTACCCAGTGGTATGCCGGATGTGTACAAGAGGTGGTGGAGAAAGGACAGAGTGCAGCTGACGTTAAGACGACTTGCGAGGCAAGTTATGAAGCCCGTTCACGCAGCATGGCTGATTGCCGTGCGCGCGGATCTCGAGAACCGCAGAGACACGATCCGAATCGGCTATACTCTGCAGGAATTTTCTGAAGGTACCTAAATAAACTTTGAGGTGAGCTGAATTCCGACTGATGGCGTTATTTACTTTAGGATACTTTCCATATCATATCCACATATCGCGTATAATGATATTAAGGTGCTTTTGGACGCGTGTTTCCCCGGTGTCTCAATGCTGGCTTAAGGTGATGAAATTTTTCCCGAATTGTTCGCGAATCGAGGCGGTTCGCGAAATTCGCGAAAATTAGGTCCACGCGAAAATTCCGTCGTTTACAGTATTTCATTGCGGAAAAATTTTATATAGGCTCGAAAGTTTTTTTTTTTAACTATGAAAATATTAAGTCGTTTAATGTCGATTAATGTGTCGCAAATTTATAGCTAATAAAACTGTGCTAAATCAAAATTTTAATTTTAAAAAAATCTTATATTGTATTATTGTATATTGTATGTGCTCTCGCAGATGAGTGTTTGAACGCGTTTCATTCTACTCCAAAAGTTAAAGAAAAAGAAAAAATAGGGTACACGTTTGTTTAGTAAACGCATGTTTTTCAACATATTTTGAATTAAAAGTTTTAGTATGTCTTTCTGTATTTTATGCACCATATGTATCGGCGCAAATATCATTTATTTTAAGATGAACAGTGTGTTGTGTATTTTATACGCATTCCATTGCACTTGATGTTTGGGCTGTGGTTGGTGGAGTTATTTTAATTGTCATTTTAACACGATCTTCATGACCAGTAACCTGCCATCTGATCTACACGAATGCAGTTCATCCTATTTTATACATTTCATTGTTTACAAAAATCACAGTCTACATGTGTTAGGTCCTAGCCCAGCACGCACATGTCCGTCGTTTTGAAGGCGGCTGGAGTTCGTACCACACGCACGAACGCTGAAAATGGCATCGACCAGAAGCGCTTTTCAGAAATGGTCTACAGATCTTTTGTTAAATTCCTCAAGTACAAGGAGCATATTCATGCCACAAGACAAAAATGTAGTTACACGCATGGTGCCTGCAACAGTAACTTTTCTAAAGAAAATCTAAAACAAATGGCATGTTCCTTCAGGTTATACGAGCGTGTGGGGCACCTACCCACATTCCGAGCATTTTCCGTGGTGCTTTGGCAATTTGTAAAAAAAAAAAAAATGTATTGCGTGACTATTCGACCTTTCTTGAGCGCCATCTTCTAATAAAATGAGAACCGGATTTACTAGCGATTTCACGGAAACTGGCGCCGCGGCTTGGCGTGGCGTACCGAGTTGCAAAAAACGGTTTTCTCGAAATTGCTGTTACTCCCGTTTTTTTTTAAATATATATATATATAGTTCATGCACGTAGGCTACAGGTCATACTTTGTGCGAATAGAGATTGTCATAACATCAATGGTACGAACGCCTCAAGTTTTCTCACTGTTAAGCCTCGGTTCACAGTTGTGCGTTTGACTGCGTGTTGGTGGCAGCGAGACACCAGGACATCCCATGTGCCAGGAAGATTCCTTGGAATTGGATTCCACGCTTCGCACGCGGCACAGATGTGCCGGTGACTCGCTCGGTTCTCGCCGCAACGCAGTCAAACGCACTCAAACGCAAGTGTCTGAACCAGCCTTAGCCGCGTGAAGGCGAGCGCGATGCGCCCGATTGCTGGCTGCGCGCCTCACACTGCCCAACTGTGACGTCACGCTTGGGTGGCGGGGAAAACTGGAGAAAAGCTGGGAGAACGATGTTTCAGTTTCGGCCAGCAAACAAAATACCACTTTTTTAATTAATTATATTGAATCTGGGAGAACGAGTTAGCATTTCGGAATCAGGAAGCCATCCGTATTCAGATGATGCCTGGATTAGGCAGCCGCAAAAATCGGCGGACTACCCCTTTAAACGTAGTATGAATGTCTTCTTCGAGACGTCCCAGACAGAAATAAAGAAGAAAAAAAAGACTTGGGGAGCTGCAGAATGTTGTTGGGAATAAGCTGGGCACACCTTATGCTATGTGTGCGGGTGAAAGGAGGTGAAAGAGAAAGCGACTATTTCTTACCTCCTTTCCTTCTCCATCTTATCCACTTCGATGCATCCGCGGTGCCCAAGTGTGTCAGCCGAACTTAGCTCACGCATGGAGAGGAGCACTGAGACACTGGGACGTATGCCCTTTTCCAGAATCAATCCGTCGACGAATATTCGGATTCGCGTTCAGACCAGGGAGTGCTGCAGTCACCACTCCTGAATGACGAGTCGCATAGTGAGCTTAAAGAGCGCGGTGGAGCTGAGAGTCACCGCATTCGGTGCCTACGCACGTCGGGACCACGTAAAAATTTCTTGTTTAGCTTTTTGAGTTTGAGAGAAAAACAAAGAGAAAGGATAAGATGGCTAGTTGGTTTTGAATCATGGTGGAATACGCCAAACAACAAGGACGAAAACGAAGGGAGAACAGACGAGAAGAATTTGGAAAGGGCATTTCATCGTCCCTTTTTAACGTCGCGCCAATGGGACCGTTTCCACTGAATCCGAGTTTTAAATTCCACAGCAGTGTTCGTTGCTGTCAAATTTAAGAGTCGATTGAAATGTGTAATACCTAAATAAAAAAAAATGCAATGTTAGCTTTGCGGCTAAATAGCGTCAATAAATTTTTTTCTTTATATTTCTTTTAAACGGTTATGGGAGCGGAAGAAGACTATAAACATGGACGAAATGTTACGGAGGAACAGTCATACTACATATACATGTGCAGAGTTCGACACAACCTGCCGGTACCAAAACGGTCACATACGACACGCAATTAGTACGTCTAAAAGCAAGCAGTACGCATTGATTGTGCGTTAAATATTACCTCTCTTTTTTACAACGATAGCCGCTATGGACATCGTGACGTCATATGACGTCACGATGTCAAGGGCGTCATGGCGTCCACCGTGATGGCGTCACGATGACGCAATCTCAAGTCATGTCATTTAAATAGACTATGCCGAAGTCAGGCTGGTTATGGTACGTCGTGCAAAAGACACTGTTTTCGCTACCGACATACTGAGAGAATGACCTGCGGAAACTCCTCAGGCACGTTTGAAGCCGTACGTATACCTAGGCTTGAAACTTGTCTACAGAGACATTTTTGTACGACCATAAAGGAGCGTCATACAAGGAAGACATCGGACAGTGTGTGAAGGCTGTCTTTTGCGCGATGTACTGGCGGCGCTAACCGCGGCTTTGGGGTCCGATAAGGTGTCGGAGCTCACGCTGTGACTCTACTCTGGATTCACACAAGACTCATCATTTTTTTTCGCCGTGAACTATATCGTTTTTGTTTTGCAATCCACGCCTGCAGGGCCCCATTCAAAGGGCCGCCGTATGTTCTATATACATGAAATCATACAACAGCGACGTAAGTAAAAAACGCGCCACTACACCGACGCACGAATTTGATCTCGACCACTATACCGATCACAAATACACCCGACTCTCGCGGAACCCGCGATAAACAATTGTGCCGCCTCGCTCACTCGACCCGCTAACTGGATCCCACCTGAGTGTTTCGCAACGCCGCTCGTCTATAAATGAACCTGGCGCACGTAAGTCCGCGGCAAACCGCCTTGAGGAAGCGTGCGCTCCGCCGTAAGAGGACTTATATGTCACGCATAAGCCGCTGCGTAACAAACTTACACGGAAGGAGGTTGCAGCCTGCTTTGTGAATGAATTACGAGAGCAGCGGTCGAGGTCACACTGCGACTACGTCATACAAACGACAATCCGCGGACACTGTCTGAGCAACGTCTCAGGCGTGTCAGCTATAGTTGTAAATCTGGAAAACTGAAGGCTACTCCGAAGAATCGGAAGAGGTCGACATGGCGAGCCTCCTACGGAGATTAACCGCGAGCAGAATGATCTGGTCCGCATAAAGGTAACCGTAGATAACATTGCGAATAATAACTTTCCAATAAGTATAACGACGTCCTAAGAAAATAACACCCAAAATATTTCAGCATGAAGAAGTCATTGAAGAAATGAACGACCGTATAATCGTTCTAGAAAAGCACAAGCAGGTCCAGGAAACCGGCCGATAACGAGGTTGAGACAAATAATCTCGAGTGGCAAACGGGGAAGCTCAACTTCCAGATTCATAGAATCAGTACAACCGAAAATGAAAACCTGTATTACAAGGTCAATGAGGTTGCGTCCAAGTTGCAGCTCTCGCCTCTATGAGACAAAGAGGTCGTTGCCATGCACCCGTTACCTCAAAACCCGACAAGGTACCCCCTACTATTATTCGCTTCGCTAAACAAGAAATAATTAAAAAAAAAAGCTGTGGAGCGCGAAGTTTCAAGTTTTCATTGTTGAAAACATGACCAGAAAAAACGAGGTGCTATTTTGGACGGAAAATAGGTGGGCCCAAAGGACTAAACCTCGTTATGTATGGCACTGTAATGGCAGCATTCTGGTACGTAGGGAGGATGGTGAACGAGCAAACGTCGTAAGAACTGAGGACGATTTGTTAAAGCTTGAGTAGATTGGGAGGCCTTTTCACTTTGAACTCTCACCAACTCGCCCTAATGTTCATTCTAATAAACTTTTTGTGTGTGTGTGTGTGTGTTCTTTTTATAGAAAATAGTGTTCCATTGCTTCTAAACGAATTAAAACTTCACATTGAGCAAACATGTAGTTCCCAATTAAAGTGTTTTTATCTGAACGCGACAACTAGCGTTCAAATAAATCAGCACTAAAAAAAATGTACCTTGAATTGTTTTTTGAGCTGTTTGGTGTTCTTTTCAATATCGTCCAGTTTATTGAGATATGGTACACTGACAAATTCAGCTGTGTTCCGCTTGTCATCGAATCATGCGTATTGTTTAAACTGCACTTCAAAGCGCGGTGGAGGATTGGCTATTCTGACAAGAGAAGGTATAGACGCTTTCACGGGGTCAGTTACTGGAGCTGCCACCAGTTGGCGCGCCTCTCCGCGCGCTTTCCGGACCGCCACCGGAGCTTTGTTTTCGTGTTCTTTTACGTTCCGCGTTGGAATCTTGTGCTTTCTTTAGGTCTTTTCGATATTTCGGACTTTCATTTAATAATTTAATATCTATATTTGAACATAGCTCTTGCATTTTTTATTTATAGAACGGAATCGAACAACGAATGGATCG
>JAZHYW010031079.1:0-20111 GCA_037355805.1 Ixodes ricinus | reverse complement strand
GCGCCAGGCACGTATCCAGGAAAGAGGCCCCCCCCCCCCCCCCCCCGAAGTCTTCCATTTTGCTGGGACCTCCTTTCCCACCTCCCCCTCATACAGCATTTTGTCATGGGCGGGCCCCTCCCCCGAAACAAATTCCTGGCTACGTGCCTGGCATGCGCTATCACAGAAGACTCGCACATGCGCAGTTCGTACCGGAGTGCCCCATTGTTACCGCATCGGACGTTGCAAACACGATTCCTTAAAACTCCCTAATTTCTGCAGACCGTCTTTTACATGACGTTGCTAGCAGTGTGACCGCTTCTTAAGAGTTACGCCACTCAAATTGGTTCGCCCGTAGAATACTTTTGTCCATGCTTATTCTGGATTTTATGACTACCGATTTATGTAACACAATATACGCGAGAATGCTGAGCCTTCTAAACTTAAGGAATAAGAAGAAGAAAAAAAGTATCTGCGTTTTTATAGAGTTTATAGATTTATTTCACAAGGTCGCCGCCAACTTAAAATATCGTCACTTCCAGTATGAGCGAAAACATTGTTTTGCCGTCGCCAAGCCAATAGATTACATTTGGGAGATAAGCGTAACCGCCCCCCATTCTCGTTTTGTCTCCCCTTTATTTATTTGTTTACTAATTGGAGGCTGAAATGTTTTATTATTTTTTCGTCGCCCATACCGGATATGCCTACCAGGTGGCTGAGGACTAGATTAAGCGAAAAAGGTCTATAGGCACGTGACTGAAGATTAATTGTAACAAACTTGCGGAGAAAACGGCAAGAGGTCGACCACACTTTCGGCAATCACCTGCCCGCGGTACTGATGGACACCTCATAGCAACGAGACCGGAGAAAGAACAACAGAGCTGACCGCACGTGCGGCAGTGATCACGAAGGAGGTCAATCGTGAAAAGCACGATTCCACCACCGAAGCGTGGCGAGAATCACCGTAGTTCAATCACGCCCAAACGTTCAACCCCCCTCCCTCCCAAAAAAAAAAGATAGAGAAAGAAAAAGAGAAATTCGGCGCGCAATGGCAGAAACCTCTACCCGACGTCGGCTTTCGACCGGGCGCCAACAACGCAGCGACAACATATACAAGCCCTTACAAAAAAAAAAAAAAATTATATCTGGCGAGATCTGAAGATCTCAGATATGGCCATATCAAGAATTGGCCACATATAACCTGATATGGTATATCTGCCAGATATAGCCTCCATAATGCCAGATATAGCCTGAGTATCCCTGGCAGATGTGGAAATCCCAGATCTGGCTAAGTAAGGAAATTCCAGATCTGGCCAGGTGTATCAAATGGACACAAGCCTAAAATCAGCACTTTATATCTTTTTTATTGTCTACAAATTCTCCCAAGTGCCCCTGCCCGCACACGAGGGATTATAAGAACGGTGATCCAGTACCCTAGTGATCGCTAGTTTTGACCAATTCCATGGTTACACAGTTTCGAGTGTAATTCGTAGTCACCTGAACAAGCGTCCCAAAGGGCTCAAGGACCTGTCATATCATTTTTAAAAATTCTCGTCAATGGCAGCGTTTATGATACTGTGCATTCTGTCCAACCTTCAACCGAGGCTGAGGCGCCAAAATCTCTTACAAGATTATCATTCTTGTGATTGTTGTTTTAGCAGGAATTGCTTAAAAGCCGAGAAATCACAACAACCAAAACCGGGATTTAGCTCGGATTCAGCGGAGCTGTTTCTTGCATTTTTAGCGTTTCTAACTTCATATCAGCGTCTTTGAAGCTGTACGAGAATGATAATAATGTAAGAGATATGTCTGCAGCTCCATCAGGTTGAAGGTTGAACAGAATGCACAGTACTGACATTGGCGAAAAATTTTAAAAGCGATATGAGAGGTACTTGGGTTCAATACGACACTTGTTCAGGGTGACTCTAATTACACTCAAAACTGTGTAACCAAGATTGGTCGAAATTTCCGATCCCTAGGCAGCTGAAGAAACACCGTCCCCATGATTCTTAGAGTACGGGCTGAAGTGCTTGGGGGATTTAGCAAATTGTCTATTCCGGCGTAATGTTAATACTTCAAAATAATTAATTCTACATTGAAATCCTCGTGAAAAATTAGCACAAATAATCTCAAACTTAAGCTTGCCAGAAGCTGAAGTTTGGGATTGTTCGTGCTAATATTTAGCTTGCGAACAATGAATCATTCACATTTGCTAACAAAATACATTTTTATCTTTTTTAAACTTCTTAATATATTGAAAACCGGCCGCCAGATAAAGCTGTATATACGCCAGATAAGGCGTGTGTATACGCCAGATAAGTCTGTATATACGCCATATCAGGCTGTATATACGCCAGATAAGTCTGTATATACGCCAGATAAGTCTGTATATACGCCAGATATGTCTCTATATGCGCCATATCAGTCTGTATATACGCCAGATAAGTCTGTATATGGGCTGTATATAATCATATAATGTTTGATATGGCCAGATATGGCCCAGATATAAGATTTCTATGCGGGAGGCCTATTACAAGCTCCCCCTTCTTGCAACTCTCACCACCTAAACCAATAAAGAAGAAACAATTGGAGCAATGGAGCTCTTATAACAAAAAAAGAACTTTTTTGATAAACGACCAGCGATCTCCAACCCCCAATACAGCTCATTGTTCTCCCCCCCCCACACACACGTATACACGCAGACATACACAGACATAGACACACGCACGTCCCACAAAACCCCTTTTAAGAAAACGAAACGTTCGCATTACTCAGAGAATATGAGCGCCCGCTAATAACCCATTATGCCTCCATCAAAAAATTACCACTCACAAAAAACAAAAAAAAGCAAAAGCTCGCCCCCCTCCCTCCATCTTCACTTACAAAGCGGCGCCGAGCAAGCCAGCCCTACAGGCATCTGCACCGTCGCCAAGCAGACCAGAACGCAGCCAAAAGCAAATAGTCCACGAACAATCGAGAGAGAGAACGGGCACTTGATTCCACTACAAGTCTTCTGAGAGCCACAAAGCGATCGCTCTTGCTTTCAAGTTCCGTTGCAGAATACACAAACGGTCCGAGAGCCGAGCCGAACCACTGGCTACCGCACTTGTCGACGGCCTCATACAAAACGCTAATCACGCCGCGACTCAAAAAATGAAAAAAAGAAATGGATAGAGGCACCCTCTCCGCGCCACCTGCTGGGAGAATGCGAAAGCGTCACTGCTCGCGCTGGCTCCTTGCTTGTCCATTTATGCGTAGGCCCTTGACAAAATGTATATATGCGTAGGTGCCTTTTTAGATGTGTGTGTGTGTGTATGAGACGCTTACAGCTCCTGGTGCGGACTACGCACGAATCGATGCGCTAAGAGAATAAGGTCCGTGCTTCCGCCTAAGGCAGTTGCGTTCTGCGGATCGGGCCCACGTCGAAACATCGGTCATACGCACGTGAAATCATACGCCGATCGCTATGTTTCCTTTTTGTTGGACACGCAAGATTGCTCGGCACGTACTAGCTCGAGGACTTTGTTTTGTGGTCGGTCGGCACTGGGACATCATTATCTTCGGAAAAGATGCGGAGAACCGACGAGGAGCAGGGTGCCAAGATCGGTGCCGCAAACGCCAACACCGTTGGTCTTTTTTTATTTTCTGAGCGCGTAAACATTGGCGTTTCTTTCGAAATGCCAATGTTTCTCGCATGCTAAAGTAAATTCGCAGCCGTACTCATCATATATATATAAATATATATGATTCCAACATGTATGCAACGGCGTGTCGTGTCTTTTTTAGTGAACTTTATGCCGTTTGCTTCTTTTGAACTTTTTCGTCTGCTTCTTTTTGTGTCTTTTTGAACTTTAGTGAACTTTTTCGTCATGCTTCTTTTTGTGTCTTTTGGAACTTTAGTGGGCTTTTTCGTCTGCTTCTTTTTGTGTCTTTTTGAACTTTAGTGAACTTTTTCGTCTGCTTCTTTTTGTGGTGACGTCAGAACGCCGAGCTCTGATTGGCTCTTATGCGGAGAGCAAGTCGTCTGCTTATTGCGCAGGAGTTCCGGTGACGTCAGCAAGACGCCGAGCTCTGATTGGCTTAGATTGATGGATAGTGGGTAGACCTCAAGGCGGCTTAGCATTGAGTCTACCCACCTCGCTCAATCAGAGCCAATCAGAGCTCGGCGTCTTGCTGACATCACCGCAAAAAAACCACACGAACTTGCGCTCCACATAGACCCTTTTGTACTCTTTACAACGTTGAACAGCTGCTCTCGTCCCATGTGACTTCCGGTCTCTCCGTCTTTGCAAAGCTTGTCGGGCCATCCACGTATGTCACCGAAGCTATAGAAAGCATAAATGCTACACGGACAACAAAGTTCGAGATTTCGCGAGGGGCCCCGGGCTGTATACGATTTAGGTTCTTGGGAGGTAAGACGAGTTGGTTGATACCAGAAGATTCGAAAAACAAAATTTTGAACAGATCGCGCGTTTCTTGGGTCTTTTGGCGTTCCACAGTGGAGAATTGCGTGGTTAAATGTTTCATCGATGTTTCAGGCTAACGGTGTTCAGGTGGGCTTTGTTCATTAGTTTTATGAACCGGAAGTTCGGGGGGGGGGGTGTCAAGGACTGGATCACCGCCTGGTGGCGTTCGCCAAGAAAAGTGTCTATAATACCGGTGTTGGCGCCCCACGATCTGAGAGGCTTCTGACTCTAGACTGTCTGACGCAAAGCGGAGGTGACAAATATTTATATTTAAAAAGTAAAAAAAAAAAAGACTTGATAATAATAGCCAGTTAGTAAGTTCAGCTCTTTTCTCTGGCTTGTAAAACAAATTGACGCCACGTTTGCTATCATCCGATTTTCCCCATCATTGTATTTGCCTACTCTGGCGTAGTACGTGATAAAATCTAAATTGAATATATTTGCTATGATTGGCGTGCTGCTTGATGTTTATGTCACTAATCAAGAGAACTGTCTCTGTCTGGATAAAGAAACTAATCCACCGGTCACTTATAGTTCATAGACAAACAAAAAAAAAACACAATAAAGCATTCCTAGCTGGAAGAACGTTAGGTTTTAAAGTCCAGATGGGACGCGACCACAATAAATGCAGACGCGACCACATAAATGCAGAGTCAAATTAAACGCGGGACCACGAGACAAAAATATTAACTCGGATTGATTTCCTTTAGAAGCGAATACAGCATGTCAAGGAATGTTTCAACATTGACTCAGCGTCTCCGAGCGCCAACGGTGCTGGTTTGAAGAGCTACAGCAGTTCCTGAGTTATGCATCCGCACTGCGCTAGTTTTCGTCTCAAGATTTTTTTAATACAAAATTAAGACTGGATAAGAAACCGCCACTGCGGTAGTGTATGTACAAAAACAAACGTTTGCGCTCCGAGTAAATGAAAAAGAGTATTTTAACGAACAGAAATCTTTTTCAAATTGCGTGTGCATAGAAAGAAAAATATATATATATATAGAGAGAGATTTTTTGTTTTGTTTTAGGGGCTACGTTAGTGACGTTTAAACGCCAGAAGATAGATAAATGGATGTCGCACTAGTGAAACGGAGCCCTTGCGGATTAATGGGAAACCCAGTGTGGTCTTTGACACTCAACCATATGCCACACGAAGATGCGATTCAGCGTAGCGTCACAGTACACTCGCATGCACAAGCCAAGTTTCTGTGAGTTCCTTTGAGAGCATTACATCAGGCATCCGCAATCCGCGAGTGGGAGCACGGCTATGCCGTCCTCACGTACTGTCGCCGCGGAAAGGGTGATATAATTAATCACGAGCGCCAATTCATATTCATGAGAAACTTACTTGTTTCCTACCCTCCACAGACGTTTCTTTTTTTCTCTTCTCGCGGGATTGGGAAAGCTGTGCGAAAGATCGCTCCAGAACGAGAGCAATCGTTCTTTTCTTTCTCGTGTCTTCTCTCCAGGAAGTTGTACGAGTTGAATTGGTGTTTGATCTTGAGCCCACGGACGTGCCGAGTGTGGGTCTGCATGCTATACGCACGAACGAGTCCGCATTCGGACAGTTAAGCGTATATACCATGCTACGCCGCCTCCGCGTGCAGACAGACCGTCGCCCACTCGCGCTCTCGTCGATTAAGATCGCCTTCGATATGTGAGCGTGTCTTCGTCGTGGAGAGTTATGGGTGCAATCCAATTTTCTGTCGCGTACATCCATTTGTCTCATGGGCGTTCGGTCCCCACCCCTGTCCGTTTCGATCTGGATGAGCATCGCATACCGCGGCGGGTGTTCCCGTTATCACTACCGCGTAACGCCCGCTGAAGACCCCAGACTAGTAATTGCACTGCACTGGCAAAATTTCTCGCCCACAGCGGAAATACCAGACACCCGTTTGGGCTGACAAACTTTCCGCTAACTAAAGAAGAAGAACAAAAAATGTTACACAATTGCGCATTCTTACGGCAGTCGACTGGATCACATCAAGGGCTCTGGAATGACAAACCGCAGGTCGAAAGCACCTTAAGCGCAAGGTTATGCAGGGCACCAAAAACGACCATTGCGAGTTCAATGAAGCGGGAACCTTGTCTCCCTTCAATATGGCGTCGACGCCATCTTGAAGGCTGTTGCAGGAGGGGCAATTTGGCTGGTGCATTTGGATTGCTCACGAAGGGACTTCGGCGTCCATCGCGCAGTAGTGACGCACGCCGGTATCCATAATCCCTGACACAGGGTTAGAACAGCTGAGAGTCTCTTTAGGATGGCCGGCCTGCATCGCGCGCTCGTTGCATTTTTGGCGGTCTTTGGCAGCGCGAAGCTCATGAGACTTTGAAGAGTTGTCGAAGATTGGAAATTCGCGCTGGTGGCGGAGCAGCTGAAAGGACTTTCTCGTCGTCCTCATCCTGTTAACTACTGTAGTTCTCCTTCATGTCGGAACTGCGAGGATTGACTTCCTCATCCGCAGCGCCAGCTTTTGCTCTGTCCGCTCCGGCCGGTGACGCGTTGTATAGCATTTGCCATGCAAAGGCACTATACTTCGTTTCATTATTTTCCGAAAAAAGCATCCGGCCCGAATTAGGCTCTTTATTTATTTGTTTATAGTACTTCGTTTTCCAGCGTCCCGTGCAAACAAGACTCCTGATGAAACTGTGCTCTACACAAGCGGCTTTGACATCGTTGTACAAAAAAGATGTGCTATTTTTTATATCTTATTATTTATTTTTTAATTTGCCTCTAGCTTCTGTTATACCTCCGGGCCCTCCCTGAGGATATAGAAAAAATATGATGCATATAAAAATGAAACAAACTGTAACTCTCCATAACATTCCTTTTCTTTCTTTCTTTCTTTCTTTCCCTCTCACGGACGCTTGTCCACAAGAATAACTGACTCAAAGGGAACAGTAGCTGAATATTCAGAACACAGCACTCGTATTTTGACGTCGTCACGCTACAACCCAGAGCAGGCACAGATCTTCGGCTGAATCACGTGTTCGATCACGCCCAGTGTGCCACTTTGAGTAGCTCTCGCTGAAGCTCCCCCGAAACATTCTCGTATGTGGCTGACCGTATCTCAGATGTAACGTTCGTATACCGCGTGCCTTGCGTCATCGTTCCCACCATCCTCCACCAAACCGAATCCGTTTCGTCCGTAAGACAGCGCCACAGGAAACGGCTTTCAACTCTAAAACGTCGGGCACTAACGGATGTCGACGACATGCCCCCAAAACCCAGGCTCCATTGTACCAGGCTTAAAGCACATACACTACCGGATTTCCGTAAAGCACGTTTGCGCGCGGGCGCCGAAATCGAGATCTTATACGCAAAAGGACAGGAGAAGAAAGCCTTGTGGGTATTCGCTCTGTATATGTGGCGCACGCGGTCAATAGTTTTGTTACCTCAGGTTCTTATCTTCGAGGAACCTTTTCTTCTTTCTTTCTTTTAAGTTTCCAACGTGTTCATCCCTTGGCTTGATTAATTCGCAATGCGCATTTCCCGAACAAAAGAACTGGGAGTCCGGGCACGAACGGACAGCGAATGTCTGTTGTTGCGTTCAGATCTTTTTTATTATTATTATTTTCCTTGCGAGCGCGCACACGAGGCACTCCGTAAAGAAATGACCCCGGTAGTACGATGGGAACAGCAGATAGCGCTAAAGAAGGCATTTTCTTTTCCGCACTTCCTACTCCCCGCTTCGTTCCGTTCCTAACGCTAGAGGCTACGAACCTGAGATTTTTTTTCTCCTTCTTCTTTTTCCGCATCAAAATAAACGCAATAAAGTTTGCGCGAGGCACAAGCGCTGGCGCAAAAGCGTGCGCTTTGCAGAACCAGCGCCGGCAGCAAATGCATCCCGTATAGCTAGCTGCCGAAACTACAATGCAGCCGCTCGCTGCACGAGTTGTGTACACATCGAGAGGGGCGTCTCATGAACAACGGCGGGAAGCGATAAGTAATCGTAAACATAAACAAACAAACAGAAGCAGACACACACGCACACATCCACACACACACACGTGCATGCGTAACTCTGAGTAGGAGCGTAGAAAACTCCAACGAAATATGTACACAAACAAACAAACATTCAACGCGCAAGACCGCGGCGATCGCAGCAATTAATACAAACGCGAAACCATGGGAACCGACGGGAACGACCGCGTGCTCCGGAAGTAATGCCGGCAAACAAACTCTCGGCCAGATGGCGAGGAGTCGAGATGGGAAGATTGAAGCCTCGGCCCTCTCACCGAACGGCGATCTTCGGGGAACACAGCGGACGACGTACGTTCACGGGCCAAACCAATGCGGAGCGTAAGTATCGTCTGCTACTTTTGCGGCTGTTTCGGTGACGTCAGAACGCCGAGTTCTGATTGGCTCTGATTGAAGGATACTGGGTAGATGTCAAGGCAGCTTGCTTTGCGGTCTACCCACTATCCTTCCAATCAGAGCCAATGAGAACTCAGGCGTTCTGACGTCACCGAAACCGCCGTAAAAGTAGCAGACGATACTTGCGCTCCGTATACCACAGAAGACCGTCAGCGCGTCGTGCAGCGTTTAACAACGAACGCGACGCTATAGCACAGGCTACTGCCATTTTGGATTCTACTGCGTCCTTTTCCCCAGCATCGGCCCTTCTGGACGCTCGTCAACACCCGCTTCAGTGGCTTGGCATATCGGTAAGACAAGAGAAGGTCAACAATGGCGGCTCTAATCTGGCGCGTGTGTAAGTAACCAAAGCGTCTATAGTCTGGCTATGGTTTGGCCACCGTAGAAAAGAAAATTATGTTCGGGCGCCAGTATGGCAACCGTTGGCTTGCTCGCGTCTTAGCAAGGCTTGACTATCAGGCGATCTACTACACACACAAGCGGCAAGATGGCCGCGTCCAGGGGGAGTCACTCTAAAAAAAGCCCGTGAGTCTGCTTTCTCGCACAACACTCGACAGCCAATCACCGCAACTTACGGAGGCAGCTCAGCGAATGACGATGCCGAAACATATGTTTAGACCAAAAAACGCAGTCTGAGTTGTGACATTAAGCAATGCAAGCGTGACGTTTTGCATTGCTTAATGTCAAAACTCAGACTGCGTTTTTTGGTCTAAACATATGTTTCGGCATTGTCATTCGCTGAGCTGCCACCGTAAGTTGCGGTGATTAGCTCTCCAAGTGTTGTGCGTGAAAGTAGACGCACAAACTTTTTAGTGTATACGTGCAAACGGACGTCTGCAATTACGTCTTTTGAAAGCCGCAATTTCGTTGCTGGTGTGTGAATATCGTCTGGTGGTCAAGCCTTGCCAAGCCGTGCCGACGGTTCTCAGACTGTTGCCTTAACAACACGTTTTTTTCAGACGCGGTGCCGCGACTAGCTTTTAAAGCTCGGCTGCTTGCAAGCGTCAATGCGGGTATACGAACGGGAGTCGGCGAACAAAGAGGCGCAGAGACGCCAACAGCAAACACCAACAACGGGGCAACAAAATGCCAGCAACGGCGACCACGTCGAAAACGAGGCGCAACCGCACAACAAAAACGGCGGATTAAACAAAGCGGCCCACGGTAGCAGCGGGGAAAGCGGGCGCGCTCGAGGCACGCGGAGCAGCGGCTGCGGCGAAGAGACCGATCGCGTAGACCTGAGAACGAAAGCGAGCAGCGTCGTCCCCGAACGGATTAACCATTCACACGGAGCTCGAGATCGTGCGGAGGCTTCCGAGGGAGCCGCCGCCGCCGCCAGCTACCGCGCGCAGCGAGCGCGGAGAGAGACGCTATCGGCAGCGCCTGCCTTCCTTCCGATCACGATTCCTGTGGGGAGTGCACGCTCCGCTAACCCTAGATTCTCTTTCTCGTCTTCGTGCGGCGCTCGTTAACCGACGTCACGTCGTTGCTTCTTTTCATCTTCGTTTTCTCCCGCATCCTCCGTCTGGTGCCCGACGGCGCTGTATATCGGCGACGTTTTGTGGAACACGGCTTATATGACCATTCCAATGATAGCCTCCAGCCGACACCATCTAGAATACAAGGCCCGCAAGTGACGTCATCGTTTGTGAACCCCCGACCTGCCCTAAGCAGCAAACACGCAAGAAGCACGGCAGGAGTCTCCACAGAGCAGCAGGCGCGTCAACGATGCGACGCGATCGACCGTATAAAGTCCTCTTGGCGCGCGCCCGAGTAACCTCAGCCGACAGCGCCTCCGCTGTTCAGACGGCGCTACTCAGGACAAAGAAACAGATTAAAAAGGTGTCTCGTCCCGAGCGCGCGCTCTTTCCGCTCGGGGCGTCTGCTCTGACTTTGACGGACGCTGGCTTGAACACCGCGCCAGAGATTTCTCCGCTTTAACGGCTTCATAAAACTGTTATTGCCGCCGTTGAGGCACGGAACTATAGGGTCCATGACAAAGCAGTGTGCAAGTAACACACGTAGCCCAAGTATCAAGTTCTTCATGACGTGGCGCAGCCAGAAAGCGACTTTAAAAACCGTGTACCTCCCATAGAGAAACATGGAAAACCGGCCCCCCGACGGGCTGTCATTAGCCGCATGTCGAGGAGCCATCTGGTGGCGCCGCTTCAAACCAAGGCGAGGAGATGACTTTATCTTGCAGCTGCGACGCGCGCGGTGTTCAGACCTAAATATATCTTACACCGAGGCCTCGCGTCCAGTCAATGCGTCGATGGACGCTCCGCATCGGGCTCGGGTGCCGAGTTGGCCCCATGCGACCCTGATGGCATTCCGTAGAGGGAAAGGAGGGTGTTGGGTGGCCTTGATTATTCTAGGTGGCGCTACCGCAGCTCAGTGACTCGGCATTTTTAGCCTATGTCATAAGGGCTGGAAAGTTGTACAGAGTATTTCAATAACCACCTTCTGCACGTTGCCGTCTTTGTCTACTGGGCTGTGGGACACGTCCTGCGCGTGCACAGTAGCTCTCCACCGCAGAACAGTAGACGCCGCGCATGCTTCGACAGTTCAGTGACTAGGCGTTTGTCGCCTGAGTGAAAGAGTTGGAAAGGCGTAATCAAACCGTTTTCGGAGGACGAGTCGTAACCGGTATCGGCTGCCGTTTGTTTAGCAGACGATCGGTTCGTTTGACGGTTGGTGAGGACGTCGCCATCACGCATTATATGGGACAAAAGGGTGTAAGACGGCACCCTTTTTTTGTAAAGTGTACACAAAAGAATCAACTCAGCGTTGTTTGAACTTCGATGCCTAAGTCCAGACGCAGCCACACTACCATCTAATGGATTATGGGACCAGTCAAGCAGCGTGAAAACCGCAAGTCACTGCGCCTTTTCTGTTCATGATTGGTTCAGCGATGACAGAATACGTACAGAAACGTTACAAACACCTTGATAGGGATTTTGGCGCTCTCTGATTGGACCCTCAGCTGGTAGTGTCGGCCGCGTCTGCACTTAAGGTGAGTCGAAGTATGCGCATTTGCCGCCTAAGTGATAAGAGCTCGAATGGGAACGAGTGTACACGGTATAGCCTATACGTCGTAACCGATATCGGCTACCGTTTCTTTAGCAGACAACCGGTTCGTTTGACGGTTGCTGAGGGCGTCGCCATCACACATGCGCTGTCCTAAAACATTTACCAACAGAACGCGCGCGGCACCCGACTTCGACTAAACCAACTAGTGTACACCAAAGAATCTACTCAGCGTGGTTTGGACTTAGGTGCCAAGGGTTGTGTCCAATACGGTCTCGCTAGTGGAACGGTAAAGGACGCCCGGCGCACCGGCGTTCCATACAAGACCCCTGATTCACACTGCATCTTAAGACGACGACACTCCATGCGGTGCGGACGCGATAAAGTGCGCGAGAACAGGATCGCAAGCCGTTACTGCAACGCTGTGTTCATTTATGTCCAATTTCAAGTTTATGTACATTTCCCCCATTTACTCATAAAAAAAATAGCGCACACATTTTTGCGTTTTTATGTTTTATGCCTTACCGAACCAAAATACAAGAAGCGAGAAGAAGCGGCGTCAGTGGTTAAGCTAAGCTTCAAAGTAACGACGCTTCAAACATTTTGGATTGGATTGGATTCAACCATCTTGGTACTTAAAATGAACGTTGCCAGTTATCTTAAACTTTATATCTGCAATCGTCGGAAACGCTTTTCCGTCCTCCAGAAAGTGTTTAAAACAGTTCGCGACTGAGCAATGCCACATCGCCCCGATCTTCCCGGCACCGTATCCAAAAGCTCAGGAAGTCGTAATTTTCGAATTGTAACGATCGCCGATTGCGGCCGCTCTGAACTCGGTGACAAAATGGCGGCGCTCGCGAGAACATCCAGGAAAAAACTACCGATACTCTAGGCGTAGGTTACCTAGCGGCTCAAGCGTCTGCAATAGGCGTGCAGGCTCGCGCATGGTTTGCCGGCATCGTCAAAGAGAGTGGTGGGCCACTTTATTGTTTCACGCTCGATGGAACATCGCCTCCCTCCCGCGTGCATTCCGAACGAAGATCAGAGCAAGTAAAGATTGAGACGTGCGGAACATCCTCGAGGTACCGGAAGATAAGAAAGACAAAAGGCGCCGCTGAGCACCCATCGCCGGTATATCGGGAGAACCGAATCTTTTGATCGTGTTCGCACGCTTGTTTGAACGACAGGTGCAGGCACATTATTATAAAACCGTGACACCGTGGTTGAATGCTAAAAAATGATTAAAAACTGTGCTGCATTTTTTATACGCTTGGGAGGCGTTCGTTGTACGAGGAGCTGCGTGATTTCTGTGAGCGCTGGAGTGATGAATGCGACAATATCGAGCGGACTTGGGTAAAGTTACAAGAACCAGTGGAAAGTCTAGCTGATAAAAAGTGAATTGACATCGCTCCTGTAAATAAAACGTTTATATTCATCGTTTTTTTTCACAATGTTAGGGCGTTTAGAAGAGAACATTTAAGCTGACTGTGGACAAAACGTCGTTTGTCCATGTGTACTGAGTGTCCCGAATGATTACGAGACATAGATGCTGGCGATTGGTTTATTTACCAACAAAGAAACTCCCGCTTGGAACATTTGTCACCAATGTAGCTACTGATTTTCATACTCGAATATTATACTAGTGACGTCTCTTATGGTGCGGTGGTAGGAAATAGTTATGTATTTACGTGACAAATCGGACGTTCTGTTTTCGACATTGTTTCGAAATGTCCCTTTTGACTGTTCCCGTTGATATCGAGTGTGATGATATTATTTGCGCTTGGGTGCATATGAGCTCCAGGATGATGTGTCCTGAACAAGGCAGTGGGGAGTTTAGACATCCTTTGTTTTTCTTCTTTGAGCATAAACCGCAACACAAAATAGTCTATAAGGGTGGTCACAACGCGATTGTCAAAATTTATAATAATAATAATAATAATAATAATAATAATAATAATAATAATAATAATAATAATAATAATAATAATAGGGTTGTTTTATTTTAAATCGAACACGCGTGTCGAGGTGGGTATTTTGATTAGCCTCATAAAATTGTATATTATAGCCCCCTGTCCGCATTGAACAAATATACTTTTTTAAAAAATTTTATAAACATTATTTTTCGAACATGACGTTTTTAAGTGAAGCAAGGTGAAATGCTCTATTTAGGCTGTTTAATGTTTGTACCCAGCTCTGTTTATTGTTGTAAAAAGGTGAAAACATAAACGCTCACTGTAATTATTCCTTGTCAATGTATGACGCATTGCCTCCTTTTCCCTTTAAACTAAACTGTTTTGACAAATTTCATACCAAAAATTAAACGAAAATTGCCAGACATCAATTTTTTTTTACTTTTTAGTTACATATCTGGAGCCTTGTATCTTAGGATCCATCGTGCATACTTCGCTTAATAAATACAATACCCTTGTAGGCCTATACATGTCTTATCGTCTGGTACCATTCTAGTTCAACTTATTTCCGCAAAATAATTTGTCTTAATATTTAAATTTTGTAAAAGAATTAACCATAATTTGACCTTGCTCTATTAAAAAGGGGAATTTTTATTTCTTCCTTATGTTTTTATTGTTCTTAGTAATGTTATCTTTTTTGTAGGCATAACCAAAATTTTCCTCTTGTTTTGTTGTTATATTATATGTAGAAGTGCTTTAAGCGGCCGACACTGATCAAAAAAAAATATTTTTTTTTCATGCTAGGCGTTGAAATTGGCATATCAGGACATTACAAAAAATATTGTTTCACTATAGAGTAGCGTAGTTTTTTTTTATATAAAAAATAGAAATACGAGGTCCAATTAAAGTTCCCGCCGTGCACTGTGGCGTAACAGTGTACCGCAAGGTGTCGGGGCGGTCAGAAGGTAGTAGCATCGCCGGAAGTCACGTGAGTTGTATCACTCATCGTGCTTACCGCGAGCGCGTGTAATATTTTTAAAATATTTTTGTTATTCTCCGCACCTTTGCGGTGTATCCACACGACGGACCGGGCCGCGTGACCAATTGATCAGTGTGATGCGCGGCCCGCGGGCCGCCCGGCTGCAATGAGCGATCCACACGGCGGACCAAAAGAGCAGACGACAGAGCGGAACGGGCCGGTCTACCCTCGACCTCACAGCTCCGCCAAACGCATGCAGCGAGCTGCTTTGAGGCTACTCTGTAAGGAGCCAAGATGAGAGCTGAACGAGGGACTCTTGATGCAACGAAAGAGACGTGCTGGCCGCGGTGGTCTCTGGCGTTCGTGCTATTGAGGACGAGGAGTGACTTGGCGAACCTGAAAACGGCATGCTGGATGAAGCGCGATGAAGTAAAAAGTTGCACCGTCGTACCATGCCGCCATCGTCGCACAACAAAAGGTTCGTCTTCTTCGTCTTCAACAGTTGGTGCCAAAAATAAAACGACAAAAGTCAGCTTGTTGCCAGACTTAGAGGTTCAATTATACCGAAACGCCGCGGTCCGCCGCCAGCGGTCCGGGCGCGAGAAAGTCGCTTGGCATTTCTCAGAAGCGCGGGCCGCCGCGACCGCCGGCGGACCTCGAAAACCGGTGACGTAAGATCGTCGTGATGCGCGCCTGCGGACCAAACCAGCAATTTGGTCCGTCAGTGTGGATACACCTTTACGAGCGATCGAAGCAGACAAGGTTTCTTTTATTTGCCTTTCATCGCTTAATGTTGCTGTAAAGGTAGAAGAACCGGAGTCAGTGAATTGACGTGATCAACTACAATGCCTAGAAGGTGCTGTGAGGGTCTGTCCCGGTATTTCAGCAACTGAAGAAGAGATCACACTGCATGCATTTCCGAGAGACATACATCGGCCGCATGTGCACCTAGTAAACAAGTTCTACTCATGTTCTAGACAAAATACGTACGTTGTGCTCGACGTTTACTTGTACTTGGTACACAAACCAGTTCGTATTCTTTAGACGGCAGGCATCTTTAGCCTGGAGAGTATCCGATGATTCAACGACCTCGATGTCTGAACCTTCAGCAATGCGATCGGGCGTGTCGTATGCTAGCAATCCTAATTTCTGCGAGCATTCTAAATTTTTTTTTCAAAACTTGATAGCTTGTTTTGCGCCCAGTATAGCTCTGTATCATCAGACTAACGGCATGCACTCGTACACTGGCTTGTTGTACTCGCAACGCTTTCATCATTGACCTCCATCACGTCGATCCACTGACTCTTCGTCCTCAAATTTTACAGCACGCAAACTAACCAACGGTGCAGCGGTAAAGAGCTAGTGGAACTGAAACTTCGTTTTCTACGATCGCTCGTACAAAGAGCAGAAAAGAAAAAAAAATCTTAGGCACGGTCGCGGAGAGCACGAGGAGGGAAACTCACGTGACTTCCGGTGAACCCACTTTTAGTGACGTAGGTCGATGCCTCCCTTCTGACCGCCCCGACACCTTGCGGTACACTGTTACGTCACAGTGCACGGCGGGAACTTTGAATTGGGCCTCGTATTTCTATTTTTTATAAAAAAACTACGCAACTCTATAGTGAAACAATATTTTTTGTAATGTCCTGATATGCCATTTCAACGCCTAGCATGAAAAAAAATTTTTTTGGCGTGTCAGAGGCCCTTTAAAACATGCATATACATGCACCCCAATCGGCAAGAGGGTAGTTTCCCAAGTTGGCTACACTTTCGCAAGGTTTTTTAGCCTTAACTATGCTAAGGGCAGGAGTGGTCGTGACGTGCATGGGAGGTGAAGAGGCGACGGAGTGAATGAGCTAAAGCATATATTTATTTTTGTCAAAGAAATGTCTGCCTTGACCGAGTTATCCTGAGGCAAGAGAGGTAAAAGTGGAAATGTGATTACTTCAAGATTAGATGGCGCGTTGAGCGCCCTATTCTTGTGTAATCCACCAGTAAATTGAGGAGGAATTATTGTGTTCTGATGAGCCTTTGGGTTGGATCCCCTCGCCTAGCGTCCTCGAGTTTCCGTGATTTTAAAAATAGGTGGCGGAGAGGATGTGTGGACGTGCGCCCATTAGGGAAAATAATGTCTATATCCCTACCCGTTCGTTCACGTTGACGTTACTGCCAACGCATGTTTTTTATATTGTTACTTTTATTTATTTGTACTTTAGTATTTGTGTTGGAGATTTGTGTTTTTTCTAGGCGTCATCACACAATCCCTTTGTTGGCTTTGATGTTTCCGTACTCTATAACTCACTCTCCTCGATGGGTAAATAATATAATTATTACTATTATTATTATTATTAAAGTTTCTACACTTGTGTCGGGGTGCATGTTGGCATTTATCTAAGTTTAATATATAATATTTGTTATCTCTCATATTGTCTGCGCGTTCTTCAGTTTGTGATGTTCTTTCCTCCCGAAGACTCGCACACAAATCAATCCTAATGGTTGACAAAAAAAAATCTAGCAAACGGCAGACCTAGTGTTGTCGCTGGCAACCCAGTCCCCATCTGTTCCACCTTTTTACATCTCGAACTTACTTGTGTCCAGTTTGAACAATGACTAGCCTTCAAAGATTTAGTCGAGTCTCCAAAACGAAAATATATCAGAATTAACGTTTCCCATTATGAAACACCTCAACATAAATCCGCTAAAATCAGCTTTGTAAAAAAAGAAAAAAAAAGTCATGTGAGATTAGTTTTTGTTTCAAAAGCAAAGACAGAAATCGGTACAGCACACGTTAGGCACATACGGTTTGCTTTGAGTTGATCTTCATCAATTTCAAGCGGAGTGAATCAAATGAGGTATAATTCACTTCTTGGCTTAGAAACATAAAGTAGGTTTCAAAATCTACCTTATCACGAAGTATAATCTGTTTACAACCTTCTTCTCGCAGTCATTATTTACTTTCACAGGATGTTTCACGTACGGACTTTGAATAGGACAATGAAGGTCGCCCCTGTGCTCAGTGGCCGAGTTCAATACCTAGACACAATTTTCAAGCACCAAAATAAGTCTGCAGTTGTGTTCACCTTCACGGCAGGTATATTTATGCTTCGAGAATTGATCGGGAATTACCTTAACCCTGACAGAAGTGAGAATCTGACGCTGGCATCTCTCCCGGCTGGCAACGACTTGATAAAATCTTTACGCACATTTCACCGTAACTCACCACAACTCACCACACGCGATGAAGCAGCACTAAGCTGAGAAGTCTCACCTGTTTGGTTTTGTCGAATAGGCAGTAGCTAACTTGCTAAAAAAACATTCAACATGAATGGGACTTCTAGATTGTTTTACTTTTTTCGGCTCCGACTGTGGGAATTTAGTGTTATACGCCGACAAGAATCTCCGTGGAATCGTGTTTAGTCCTCCGCCATGAACTGCTTCGTTAACATCTTCCAGTATATCATACTTGGGAACAAACTTGGGCTCAACACACTGGCAGAGCACGCAGAGTTTTTATCGAGGCGCGCGAAGCTATTCTGGCAAAAGCCCGTTTGTATACCTTCTCGCAGCAGCGCTGTGAGGGGACAAGGCTTATCTCAACAAATCCACATCGAGGTGTTTTTCTTTCACAGAGCGAAAACATACATTTTGATATATCTTCTTTTTACGTCGACAATCGAAAGAAGACTCGATCAAATTTTTGAACGGCTGCCATTGATAAAACTGGACACGGGTAACTCCGAATGTAAAAAGCTCGAACAGAGGGGCTGGAATGATGGATGCAACACACAGACTGCAGGTTGCGGATTTCGTCTTATGGTTTTTAACAGCAGAAAAATACAGGCGAGAGGAGGGATAAATAAATAATATATGTATACTAACTGATATAAACAAAAATATACAGTCAGATTCAAGTGTCCTAACTAATATCCTCCTTCCTCAAAAAAGAAAAAAAGAAGAAACATGCGTAATAAAATGGGTAATTGGGCTGTTGGTTCATGTTCATTCAGACAAAAGCGGCTCAGAAAAACGGGAATAAAGTGAACACGCGTTATTGATCACAAATTCTCCCTCGGGCAATATTGCTGTTGACTGTAACAGATGCCCGTGCGCACCAAATCTGCAAAGAACAAAACTTCTTAGTGAACTAAAATTTAAAACAAAACGGAGAGAGAGAGAGCTTTTTGAAGAGTACAATATAAGGCTGGCAGCAGCGGAAAGTGGCGGAAATACATCGTCGGTGCACATTACCCAGTAGGAATTTGCCTTCTTTTGCGGGGAGGGCGATTGTGTCCATAAATAATTTTGTGTTTTCAATAAAACTTTTGAGTTGTAAGTAGCGCTCTGGCTCCGTGCTGTCTTTTCTTCCTTGTCCCCGTTTCTTTCTGAGGCGCTTTTAACTGAATGAAACATGAGTAGCCTGTGGCGTTGAAACAGCGGAAGGGCATAGGGGCAGACTATCTTGCCTAATGGGGGCACCGTCCACTCACTCTCTCCCCTCCCCATTTTCCACCGCCACTTACCGTCGCCCCTTCACCTCCCAAACACTTATTAACCCCCCCCCCCCCCGCCCCTTCCCCCTGCCCGTAGCATTTAAAGGCTAAGAGACCTTGCAGTAAAGTTCACTTTCGAAACCATAATTTTGCCTATTCAGCTGCATGCATCTATGTTTGAGTACTTCATAAAGAAAATTAAAAAAAGGGAAGTTTGGTTATGCCTAAAGAACGTGGACATCATTAGGAACAATAAAAAATCATAAAGGAATAAAAAAAATAGCCTTTATAATAAAGTGGGTTCAAAAATATGTCTAAATTTCAACTTTTAAAAAAATTAAAAAAATGTATTATACGCTTTTGGGCAGCTGCGCATATGCGTGCCGCCGTAACCGACCTTCAGTTTTTGTTTCCGCGCATTCCTTTTGCTTTATTTCAACATCGCCACAGCAGGACAGGTTATCGCCACTTGAGGTTGCTATGCTGTCCTTCTCCCCAGCATAGGCCTTTGTGGAGGGTCGCCGACGCCGGCTTCAGTGGCTCGCCATCTCGGTGAGCCTGAGAAGGTCGACAATGGCAGCTGAACCTGGCGTGCGATTAAAGCGTCTATATAAATTATTTCTTGGAAATAAATTAAACTAAAATGGTACCAGTCGATAGGACACGTATAAGCCTACACGCGCATAATATTTGAGAAGAATGCACGATGAATCCTACTTCTAGGATACAAGGGATATGTCACCTAAACCTCAGGTGATGTTTGGCAATTTTAATTTTCTATTTCTGGCATCAAATATATTAATGCAGTTCAATTTAAAGTCATAAAAAGGCAATCCTTCGTTCATTTACAATAGGGCTACTGTTTTCATTTTTTCCTATTTA